>CABHPH010137782.1:1175-13593 GCA_902168325.1 Peromyscus nudipes | reverse complement strand
AGATTAAAAAAAAAGTTTCACTACACTTTTGTGTGTGTTCTTTTGTTTAGTATACTGAGTGCATATGTGCTGCAGCAGAGGTGCAGAGGTCAGAGGACACCTTAGGGGGTAACTCTCTTCTTCCACCATGGGGTCCCAGAAATCGAACTCAGGTTGTCAGGTTTGGCAACACGTGCCTTAACCCACTGAGCCATCTTACCAGCCCCTAATTTTCTCCTTGATAACAATGTATACCTTGTCTCCAATCCAACTCCATTAGTTCCTGTATAGGATTGGTGGGAACTACACTTTCACATCACTTCCAGTTGACCTTTTGGGATACAAGCATATAATTGTCTATGTGGTTATGCCTTCTGTTAAAAGTTTATTATTATCAAGAAAAGGCTAAAGCATGTATCAAGTTAATTAAGTCATGGTGGCTATTTTAGTCTTTTTGGTGAAACAATAGTGGCATCTGGTGGTTTTGTTTAGTAACCACAGACTTTTTTTCTCAATACAAGGGCTTCAAGCCCAGTGTGATTTTGGTACCTAGCAGATTTATTCCACATAGATTCTCAGTATAGTGAATTATTTACCTAAATGAATAACTTCTGTAGCCAGAAAAAGGCTAGTAAGATTTGTTTCTTTTTAGGCTCACCAAATTGCAAATGCAAGAAATATACTGCCTTTGGTATATGTTATTTACTTTCAATACCTTTAAGTTTTTTTCCTGGTTACAAAATTAGTAATATGTAGCTACAGTTTTCCTGCCTGGCCCACAGTCAGGACAAATTTCTGTCACCCGCCAGTCCCACAGCCGCTCAGACCCAACCAAGTAAACACACAGCGAGACTTGTATTGCTTACAAACTGTATGGCCGTGGCAGGCTTCTTGCTAACTGTTCTTATATCTTAAATTAATCCATTTCTATAAATCTATACCTTGCCACATGGCTCATGGCTTACTGGCATCTTCACATGCTGTTGGTCATGGCGGCAGCTGGCAGTGTCTCCCTCCGCCTTCCTGTTCTCTCAATTCTCCTCTCTGTTAGTCCCGCCTATACTTCCTGCCTGACCATTGGCCAATCAGTGTTTTATTTATTGACCAATCAGAGCAATTTGACATACAGACCATCCCACAGCAGTAATATACTTACAGTAGAAAATAGAAAAACAGAAAAGTATGGGGAATAAAATGAAAATATCTCCTATCACCTACATATAAACATTGCTTATATTTTACTGAAGTTAGGATATACATATTCATTTATATAGAAACAATAGTAACAAACTTTATATTTGCATATATATCTGTTACATATGTATGTGTATGCATTTTGCTTAATGTAGTTAAATTTACATGTTCACAGTAGGATTTTATTTTTTTACTTTTTATTTTTTGGTTTTTTGAGACAGGGTTTCTCTGTGTAGCTTTGGAGCCTTTCCTGGAACTGGCTCTGTAGCCCAGGCTGGCCTTGAACTCACAGAGATCCACCTGCCTCTGTCTCCCAAGTGCTGGGATTAAAGGCGTGCGCCACCACCACCTGGTTTACAGTAGGACTTGACTAAGCAACTTCTTTTCTAGTGGTATTGAATATAAACCCAAGTACATGCTAAGCAGATACAATACACTACAATTGAGCTCAGCCCCACTAAACATTCTTGAGGAGATAATTAGTAACAGCTACCCAGTATATTCTTTTACTTAATGTTTTTCTTATATTTTGAAATAGAGCATAGCCCAGCCTGACCCCAGACTCACTATATAGCTTGGGCTGGTCTTGAACTTAGAATGCTCTTGCCTCAATCTCCTAAATACTGGGATTACAGAATGTGCTACCGTGTCCAGTTTTCTGCTACTTAATTTATTCAGTTACTTTCATTTTGTTCTGCTTTGTTCTTTGATACAGAGTTTCATGTTATAGCCCAGGCTGGCCTCAAATTTACTATTTAGTCAGGATTGCCTTGAATTTGGGGTAATCTTCCTGAATTAGCCTCCTAAATAATGGGGTTATAGGCATGTGCTACTATACCCGACTCTTATGACTTGATATTTTAAATTTTTAATTATATTCTTATTTTATTTATATACATGTGGAGGTCAAAGGGCAACTTGTGGAAGTCAGTTCTCTCCTTTCTTCATGTGGGTCATGGGGATTGAATTCAGGTTATCAAACTTAGTGGCGGGCATATTTACCTGATGAACCATCTTGCCAGTCTCATTAGTGTATTAAGATTCTCTTCTGGGGCTGGGGAGATTGCTCAGAGGTTAAGAGCACCGACTGTTCTTCCAGAGGTCCTGAGTTCAATTCCCAGCACCCATATGGTGGCTCACAACCATCTGTAATGAGATCTGGCACCCTCTTCTGTATACATAATAAATAAATAAATTTTTTTTAAAAAGATTCTCTTCTGTCAGGTATTAGTGCATTCATCTGTAATCCTAATACTCTTGAGGCTGAGGCAAGAAGATTGCTAATTCAAGACCAATCTGAGTTATATAATGAGACTATGTCTCCAAAGAAAATGAATTAAGGGTTAGGGATAAAACTGAGTTGGTAGGGTGCTAGCCTGGCATGCAGGAAGCCCTGAGTTTTGATCCCCAACACTGGTGACATGTACCTGTAATCCCAGCACTCAGAAAGTAGAAGTAGGAGATTCAGATGTTCAAGATCATCTTTGGCTACATAGTGAGCCCAAGAGCATCCTGGGATATATGAGCCCTTGTCTTTAAATAAATGGAGATTGTTTTCTAGTATTAGACATTTATCTTAGTATATAACTAAAAAAAAAATTTCTCTTCATCTCTAATCATTTCCTTCAGACTGAGTCCTAGAAGTTAAAAGTATAGTTTCTAGGTTTTCTTGGTTTATATGTTTCTATTTTCTGGATTTGAACAGAATTCAATTCTGCTTCATTTGGAACTCTGCTAAAAAAACATAGTGGGCATGAAATAAAAAAGTTAATGGCATGAAATAAAAAAGTTAATGGTTCCTTTTTTTTTTTTAAACATTGGCTGTTCTGGAACTCACTCTGTAGCCCAGACTGGCCTCAAACTCAGAGATCTGCCTGCCTCTGACTCCCAAGTTCTAGGATTAAAGGAGTGCACCACCACCACCTGGGAGCTGTTAATGCCATATTAATCCCTTATCTATTTCTGAAGTCTTCCCTGTTTTGTCACAATGGTTTACTTTAAGATAGACCATATCCTGAGCAGTTCCCCTCCCACCTAGTATTGGAAGAAAGCTTAAAATTTCTGGATCCATGCATCTCTATTCAAATTCAGTTCATTAAACTAAAAAAAATAAATAAAATTAAATTCCCAATTTCACTAAAAGATTGTGATGTGTGAAAGCCGGCTATGTTCTTTTGTAAACAGTTGCCAAATTAAATATTAAATACGTTTAATATTGAGCATCTTGGTGGATGGGTGGAGCAGTGGTATGAACCAAAGTGTCTACACATGATGTTTGGGTAGATATTGGATCTTTTACATGTATTCATCATTTATACACTGTATGCATTATAACATAATATTACTGTGACATTGGTAATTTATACGCAAACATACATGTATTTCTAAGTATACATAAAATTCTTTTATTTGGGGTATGTTTGATGAAATATGTGGAAACTACTGCTTTGGAGCACAGTGACGTGAGAGCACAGCTACAGTCCCATACTTTTTTTTGTAGGCCGATTAATTCCAAAGAGAAATCCTACAGGTTAGGTTTCATCTTCCTCCCCTTGGTTTCTTTTTAGTTGTTATTGAAACAGGGTGGGTCTTACTAGTTAGACAAGGCTCACCTAGAACTTGCTAAGTAGCCCAAGTTGCCCTCAAACTCAAGATCCTCCTTTCTCCCCCTCAGGTTCTGGGATTGTAGGCATATGCCACCATGGCTGGCTGTCCTTTCTCTCCTTTTTTCACAGAGAATGTAGAGAATTCTGTGTAAACCCATTGTCATTGCTGCAAAACTAACTGAAAGATCCCTGTGATTTCATTTCTGCAGCATAACATTCAAAGGAGGGCTATACATTACTTGTCTCATTGCTGTGACAAAAACTGATGAAAGCCACCTAAGGAAGGGCAGATTAATTTGGGTGCACAGTTCAGGGGCATGTCCTGCATGGTAAGAAAGCCATGGCAGCGAGACCTTGAGGCAGCTGGGCACACAACATTTTAGGAGGCAGACAGTGATGAATACTGGTGCTCCCCACTTTCTCCTTTTGGTTTAGTCCAAGACTAGCCCAGTGGTTTCTCAACCTTCCTAATGCTGAGTGAGACCCTTTCGTACAGTTCCTCAAGTTGTGCTGACCCCCAACCATAAAATTATTTTTTGCTACTCCATAACTGTAATTTTGCTACTGTTATGAATTATAATGTAAATATCTGATATGTAACCCCCAAAGGAGTCTAGACCTACAGGTTGAGAACCACTGCTCTAGCCTTTGGAATGGTGCCACCCACATAAAAAGCAGGTCTTCTTACTTCGATTACCTAATCTAGACAATCTCTCACAGACAGGCCTGGAGACCAGGCACAGACTCGTCTCCAAGGTGATTCTAGATCCTGTCAAGTTAACAATATTTCACCATCACATCATATTTTAAATGATATGGGTGTTCAAGTGGCCCACCTGTAGATTAAAGTTGAAGGAATAAGGAAGGACAAGGTCATATTTATGAAGTCATAGAACACCACAGTCAGAAATTGTCTTGGCCTGGTGTCACCTTTCAGTGATGAGAACATAGGTGGAAGGGATAGCTAAAGCCTTTCAAAGGACTATGGAAAGTTTGCAGTGAATCAGAATTTGCATGACTAGCCATTTCCAAAGAAATGTTTGGAATTTCCTTTTAGATCTAGGGAATAGAATTTGTAAGTTAGTGTTTAAAAGATGGACCATTTAGAAAACTGTTCAAGTTTGGGCTTCATTTTTGTGGACGAAGACATAAAATGTGTTTCTTTCACTTAAATTTATATAACAAGTCCTCTTATTACTCCTTATCAAAGTTTTTACAACTTCCTAATCCAGGTACTTCAGATGTTCCAGAATATTTCTATTAGTTTGGGTTTTCTTTTCAGAATGTAATCATTGTACTCAGATATCAAGGTGTGTAGCATTCCTTCCAGACAATGTTTAACCAATTATGATTCTTTAAAAGCAAGGTTTGGGGGGTGGGGGGATGGAGCAGCAAGATGTTCAGAAAGTAAGGGCATTTGCTATCAAGCCTGACAACTTCAGTGCAAATCCCAGAACCCACATAGTAGAAGGTGAGAACTACTTCCTCAAGTTTTCCTATGACCTACACACACACACACACACACACACACACACACACTCCAATTAAACAAATAAATGTAAAAAAACAGTTTAAAAGTTGCTTTTTTTTCTTGTCAGGAATGGTTGTACACATCTACAATCCCAGGATTCAGTAGGTAGAGGCAGGAGAATTGCTATATGTTTGAGGCCAGCATGGACAACATAATGAATTCCACACCAGCCCCGGATACATAGTGAGACCTTGTATCCAAAAAACAAAATAAGTAAAATGTTTGTTCTGATATTCATCATCACTGTTTGAAACTAATGGTACTCTCAGTGTTATTGTATAGAATGTGAACGTAACGTTTATGTCCATTTTCCATGAAATATTTATACAGACAGAGGAAGGCCCATAAATAAAAACTTTTTAAGCATTTTTATCACTTTTTTAAAATCATTTTTCCTCTTGGTCACAATTTCTATAATGGGTTCTTCAGATGTTTCTGGGGCAATTTTCTCAAACTCTGAGTCAAATGTAGTTTGCTAAAGTACCCTAGATGGGTGGTCTTGAGAGCGTCTTCTTCACCCACTCTCTCCACTTGAGAACCATTTCTCCTTTATAGCTATGTGTAGGTCCTTTATCCAGCAGCAACCTGTTGGAAACCTGTATGGTAAGGGAATTATCCTATAATGACATGGAAAGAGAAAATATGAAATGTGGCATCATTTTCAGTGATGTGAGCCATAATAAAGAAAATGATGAAAAATTGGCCACCAAAAAATAGTTTTTAACTTGCAATCAGTAAGTGTTAAGACCTAGCCCAAGGAAAAAATCTTTTAGTAAGTGCAGGGTAGACATGGCATCGAAAACCTGCAGCACAAAGCAAAAGAGTAGAGATAGGATGACAGGCCTGTTTGCCACTCGGACCTCGACCTTGCGCGGTTTTCCTAGAGGCTGGAGAAACCTCATCCCTAAAAGGGTCACTGATGGGTACTACACTTGCCTCAGGCTATCAGTTTCTACATCATTATAAGAACATCAAGTTAATAATAATGTTGGCTTCTTAGTGCAGAGTTAATTTGCAGTCTGAAAGGAAGAGTCATTATGGATAGACTGCAGTAAACTGTGACAGGGTTTCACACCTCACAGCCCTTCTTTAGAGACTCCATTTGATTATCAGATCAGTCAGATGTTCTGCTTTAAAGCAGAGAACCTCAGGGTTGAAGAGATAGCTCAGCAGTTAAGAGCACTGTCTACTCTTGCAGAGGATGGGAGTTCAATTCCCAGCAACCACATGGTGACTCACAACCATCTGTAACTCCAGTGCCAAGGGATCTGATGCCTCTCTGTACCTCCTTCAGTACTGCATGCATTTGGTGCATATACATACACTCAGGCACACACACATACACATTAAATAATTTTTTTAAAGATTTATTTATTTTTATGTGCATTAATGTTTTCCTGCACGTATGTCTGTGCAAGGGCTCCAGATCCCCTGGAACTGGAGTTACAGACAGTAAACTGCCACATGGGTGCTTGGATTCAAACTCAGATCCTCTGGAAGAGCAGCCAGTGCTCTTAACCTGTGAGCCATCTCTCCAACCCTAAATAATTTTTTTTAAAAGAAGAGAGCCTCATTATTTTTTCTTATTCTTGTTTTTCTGTAGACATTTACCTTCTGCTGATTTGAGTTAATAATCATAGTAGGCTTGTCTACCCTACAGCCTTAAAGACTTTCACAAAGAAGAAAATCAGAGAAAATGTCCTTCAGTAATGCTTTCAGTGTTTAGCATTCCAGAATGCAGCTAGAAAGGGAACAGTGAGAAGACTGGAAATTCAGTAGAAACTGGGCGTTTGTCATGGTTGGGCCATGTTTGGGTTCACATTTTTGTGTGGTCTTGTTCTGTAAACTCACTCCCTCTCGGGGCCTCAGTTTTTCCTTCTGTGGATGACTGAATTTCACTGGAATACCTGAATCCTATTTAGTGCTCAGACTCAAACCGAACTCTTTGCCTCAGTTGAAAAATCAAAGACAAATTCTGTTCTTCCCTTAGTCATCCGGACTATCTAGATAGTTGGCGTAGCCTTGGTCTCTATTTGTTTTGGCTCACTTAACTGGGCTATGAGCAGATTTTTTAAATTTTTATTTATTTAAATTTTTTGTATGAGTGTTCTGCATGCCAGAAGAGGGCATCAGATCCTGTTATAGATGGTTGTGAGCTACCGTGTGGGTACTAGGAATTGAACTCAGGACCTCTGGAAAAGCAGCCACTCTTCACCACTGAGCCATCTCTCCACCCCACCCCCCTTTTGAGACTAGAGCCCTAATTTTGCCTTGATGGTGCCCTAAAAGGTAGGACAAACTGAAACTTTAGACTCTAGGCATTCTACAATAGTAATTTAATTGTGAGGAAGAACTTAGGCAAAATTTTTGTCTTTTTTTTTTTTTTTTCAGTGATAGGGGCCTAGCATAGGGCTTTGTGCAATTTAAGCAAGCACTATACTACTTAAATACATCCCCAGCCTTGGTCCTTGTTTTGTTTTTTATGTTTATTCCCCCTCTCTCTCTCCCTCCCCCTACCCTCTGTGTATGTGTGTGTGTATGTGTGTGTGTGTGTATGTGTGTGTGTGTGTGACTGCACATGTATGGAAGTCAGAGGACAACTTAGAGGAGTTGGTTCTCTCCTTTCATTAAGTAGGTTCCAGGGATCAAACTTGGTCATTATGCTTGGCAGCTTGGCAGCAAGCACCCTTACCAGTTGAGCCATCTTGACAGTCCCGATACTTTTTTTGAGACAGGGCCTTATTACTATGTGGTCCAGGCTGTCCTTGAACTTACTACGTAGCTCAGGCTGGCCTGAAACTTGAAATTCTCCTGCTTCTGCCTCTTAGGATTATAGGCATGTTATATATTCTATATAATATATGTGTATTATAGGGTAAATATATATTGTGATTTTTTTAAAGATTTGTTTATTTATATGTATACAACATTCTGCCTCCAAGTATGCCTGCATGCCAGAAAAGGGCCCCAGATCTCATTATAGATGACTGTGAGCCACCATGTGGTTGCTGGGAATTGAACTCAGGAACTCAGGACCTCTAGAAGAGCAGCCAGTGCTCTTAACCTCTGAGCCATCTCTCCAGCTCCCTATTGTGATATTTTATATACATATATATATGTGTGTGTGTGTGTGTGTGTGTGCGCGTGCGTGTACATACACAAACATATATATATATATATATCCCCTAAATTCACATAAGAGATCTTATTTTTGCTCCTGAAAAAAAATGCACACCTTTAATCCCAGTACTTGGGAGGCAGAGGCAGGTGGATCTCTGTGAGTTCAAGGCCAGACTGGTCTACAGAATGAGTTTCAGGACTACCAGGGCTACACAGAGAAACCTTGTCTCGAAAAACACACAAAACACCTTTAATCCCAGCACTCGGGAGGCAGAGGCAGGCGGATCTCTGTGAGTTCGAGGCCAGCCTGGGCTACCAAGTGAGTTCCAGGAAAGGCGCAAAGCTACACAGAGAAACCCTGTCTCGAAAAACAAAACAAAAAAGAAAAAAAGAAAAAAAGAAAAACACACAAAACAAAATGTTTCTATGAGTAGATAGCAATTTCCATCTGGTGTGACCCGTTGTCTCCGGTTAGGTACTCACAGAGGGTGGTGCTCGGTGGCAAGAGCACTTGCTGCTGTCCTTCGAGACCCTGAGTTCAGTCCCAGCACCCACACAGGAAACTGACAACCACCCAAACTCTTCCTCTGGGGGATTCTAATGCTTTCTTCTGGTCTCTGTGGTCACTTGCACTCGTGTGGACATATATAGACACCTAAGTAAAAACTAACATCTTTTTTTAAAGAAACATAAAAGAGGGGCTGGCAAGATGGCTTAGTGGGTAAGAACATGCCGCAAGCTTGATGACCTTGATACCTGGAACCCACGTAACACTGGAAGAAGAGACCCGACTTCATAGTGTTGTTGTGACCTTCACACACACACACACACACACACACACACACAAACAGGAAACTAAGAGTGCCTGGTTGGAAAGAACCAACTGCTGTTTTCCCTTCTCTATCACTTTTGCTGTTGCTGTGATGAAATATACCGGAACAAAAGCAACTTAGAAGGACTTATTTTCGCTCCAGTTCCCTCACCGTAGGGAAGTCATGGCAGCAGTAACCAGTCACACTGTATCTACAGTCTGGAAGAAGAGGGGTAGGAATGCTTAAGCTTAGCTGGCTTTCTCCTTTTTCTGCAGTTCAGGACCCAAGCTCAGGGAATGGTGCCACCCACAATTAGAGTGGGTCTCCCCATTTCAGTCAACTTAATCATGGTGTCTAATTAGAGTTTTTATTGCTGTGAAGAGACACCAGGACCACAGCAACTCTTATAAGGAAAACATTCCATTGGGGTGGCTCAATGATTTTCAGAGGTTCATAATCATCATGGCAGCATGCAGGCAGACATGCTGGAGAAATACCTGACAGTCCTACATCTTGCAGGCAACAGGAAGTCGATTGAGACACTGGGCAGTATCCTGAGCATAGGAAATCTCAAAGGCTGCCTCCACAGTGATACACTTCCTCCAACAAGGCCATACCCTCTCCAACAAAGCCACACCTCCTGATAGTTCCACTCTCTCTGAGATTATGGGACCCAGTTACATTCAAACTACCACACAAGGTAATTCCATGGGCCAGGGTAATAGCCTAACGAGTAAAAGCTCTTGCCATAAACAAATCTGACAACTTGAATTCGATCCCTGGATCCCATGGTGGAGGAGAGCCAGCTCTACCCAGTATAGCTTAAAGTCTCCCAGAATAAGATCAAACTCCTAGTAATTACAAACTTGCTCTTGTGAGTACAAAGTATATGAGAGTAAATTTGTTTATATGAAAGTATCACCTCTGTTTCTAAGTGCTACGCACAGAAAGTTTGATTGAGTCAAGTTTCTGTGTTCATGTAAGGCCTTTCGAACCAATGCTTGCTCTGGGTAACGAATCTTGCAGGACTGTCAGCTGAGTGTCCATTTCAGTTGTTTTCTGTTTATTTTGTTTGTCTGGGATTCAGGGGCACTGCTCTGCACATGCTATACAAGTACTCTGTTACTGAGCTACATGCTCAGCCCAGCTATAGGTTTTCAGATGAAGGATAGTATGCCCTCAGAAATAGATTTGGTGTGTAAAGGGCAGGAAGTAAAGAGGCAGCATTTCATACTGGAATATTCACCTAAACTAACCAACAAGGACATGCAATCTTCTAAGAGAATGAAGGCCTTGTGAGTATTGAGATATTGATGGATGTTCTTTATTTCAGGAAGCTGGAGACAATAGTCAGTTCTGCTGGAGGAACCTCTTTTCCTGCATTAACCTCCTGAGACTGCTCAATAAACTGACCAAATGGAAGCATTCCAGGACCATGGTAAGTGGGACTTCAGGTCACAGAAGTGTCCATTCAACTGAATTTTTAGATCATTAGTATTTGTAGATTGCCTACTTGGAAAGATCTGTAGGTAGCTGATGAGTGCTACATAAGTTTCTGCACTTCCTAGCAGTTATTCCAAGATGATCACTTACAGTCCATTTCTTTTCAGGGAACTAAATATAGATGCACTCTTAAGGCAGCTCTAACAAGGGAAGCCAGCCACATTTGGATTGTAGTTACATATCCAAAAATGATGCAAGCCTAACATTCATTGCAATGTTGCTTGTAATGCTAAGAGTCTGGAAACAACTAAACATTCATTAACAAGGACCAATTACTTAAATAAATTATGGTGTGTCCTTATAGTAGAATATGATAAAACCATTAAAAAGAATGAAGCATTTCTCCGCTGGTATGGAATTATTTTCAAGATATGTTATTAAATTAAATGAGGCCTTTAATTCCAACACTCAGGAGGAAGAGGCAAGAAAGATCTCTAATTTCAAGAACAGCCTGATCTATATAAAGAAATCCTGTGGGGTATGGAAGTTAGAGAGATGGCTCAGTAGTTAAGAGCATGTATTCCTCTTGTAAAGGACCCAAGTTTGGGTTCTAGCACCAATGTCAAGCAGTTCACATTTGCGTGTAACTCCAGCTCCAGAGAGAGCCAATGCCGCTTGTCCCCAAGGACACATGTACTCAAATTCAAGTATGTATACACACACACACACACACACACACACACACACACACACATTTTTAAAAAATTTAATCAAGATATAGAACAGTGTACTCAGCTATTACTTGTGTTAAAATACAAAATAATACATATGTGATGTACCTATAGACCAAATTATCTCCAGAGCTCATTAAATGGCTCAGCTAGCCTAAATGCTTGCTATGCATGCCTGGTGACCTGAGTTGATTCTTGGAACCCACAGTGAAGAAGAAAACTGAAAGTTGTCCACTCACCTCTACGTGAGTGCTAGGAAGTGTTTGCACACATGTGTAAAAACACATACTATATACATGTGATAAAATTCAACTAAATATTTTTAAATCTTAAAAAAAGTAACAAAAAGGCTAGGTGGTGGTGGCTCACACCTTTAATCCCAGCAGTTGGAAGGAAGGCAGAGGCAAGCAGATCTCTGAATTCAAGGCCAGGCTGGTCTACAGAGCAAGTTCCAGGGCAGCCAGGACTGCACCAAGAATCCCTGTCTTGAAAAACCAAAAGAAAAAAACTATCTTCAAAGATACACAAGAAACTAGTAACAGTGGAAATGGTATATATGGCAGATAATTATTTTGAATTTATAAATATTATAAACTTTAAATTTTTTAATTAGATTTATTCATTTTATGTGTATTTTGCCTTCATGTATGTATGTGTACCCCTTTGTGCATGGTGCCTACAGAGGTCAGAAGAGGGCATTGGATCCCCTGGAACTGGAGTTACAGATGGTTGTGAACCATATGAGGGTGTTGGGGATTGAACCCAGGTCCTCTAGAAGAGCAACAAGTATTCTTAAATGCTGAGCCATCTCTCCAGTCTAAATATTATAAACTTTAAATGAATTAGTTCTTGGTTTTTGTTGTATATCACAAGACTGGCTTTGAATTCATGATCAGCCTCTGAATATTTTGATTACAAGTATGTGCCACCATGTCTGGCTTTCTCTCTCTCTCTCTCTCTCTCTCTCTCTCTCTCTCTCTCTCTCTCTCTCTCTCTCTCTCT
>CABHPH010137781.1:55463-74561 GCA_902168325.1 Peromyscus nudipes | reverse complement strand
TGTGCATGCACACACACATACATACACATGCGCACAGAATAAAATCCTAGAAGTGAAGGAAAACATTTCACAGAAGCCATTGTTTGCAGACATGACATCTGAGAGTCTGACAGAACAGATGAAGCTCTGTGTCTGGCCATCACAAACACACAGATACATTTTAGAGTCATCTGTTTGGCCACTTCAAACACACAGAAACATTATAGGGTTATCTATCTGGCCATTTCAAACACAGAGATACATTAGAGTTATCTTTCTGACCACTTCAAACATAGAGATACATTATAGAGTTATCTGTCTGGCCATTTCAAACACACAGACACATTATGGAGTTATTTGTCTGGCTACTTCAAACACAAAAACATTATAGAGTTATCTATCTGGCCATTTCAAACACAGAGATACATTAGAGTTATCTTTCTGACCACTTCAAACACAGAGATACATTATAGAGTTATCTGTCTGGCCATTTGAAACACACAAACATATTATGGAGTTATTTGTCTGGCTACTTCAAACACATAGATACATTATAGAGTTATCTATCTGGCCACTTAAAACACACAGATACATTATGTTATCTGTCTGGCCACTTCAGACACACAGATACATTTTAGAGTTATCTGTCTGGCCATTTCAAACACACAGATACATTAGAGTTATCTGTCTGACCACTTCAAACACACAAAAACATTATAGCATTATATGTCTGGCCACTTAAAACACACAGATACATTATAAGCTGTACAAGACAATTAAAGTTGTGTATCTGGCCATTTCAAACACTGAGATATATTAAAGTTATCTGTCTGGCTACTTCAAACACAGAATACATTTTAGAACTATCTACTGTTTGCCCATTTCAAACACACAGATACATTATGGAAACAATGTATAAGATCAAAGGAAAAAGTATAAATGAAGCTAAAGGGAAGGAATACAAATCATGTCTATAGACCTACACTAACACTTAACTACACCAGCAGATGCAGGAAGGCAGCAGAATTTTATCCCTAATGAGCTGCCAGAAAGTAACCACCAATACAAAATTCTATACCCAGTGAAAATATCACTGCAGAAGGAAGGTGATGTAGATTCTGGTACACATTTTAAACTAAAGAATGTTCAGCAAAGAAGGCTATAATAAGCATGTAGACGAAACTGAATGAACACTGATGGCATGGCATACACTAGTCCCATATCTTATGCTTAAACGTTGTCTTTATGATCATCTCATGCCATTACCTTTTTCAGTGTCTCCCCAAGTAAGGACATCTAAAAACTGGGGACACACTGTAAACATAGGTCAAAACTTCTAGAGAGCCTTTGCTCTCACTGAAGGAACCACTCATACCAGTGAGGTGCATAACTAACTTTTTTTGTTTTTGCTAGTTTTACTGTATTTTAGAGTAGTGGCCAGAGACACTGAGGCTTTCTTATTAAAATTTATTCTAATTTTAAAAAGTCTTTATGATCACAATAGATTTCAAAAATAAGTTGAGATTGGACAAAGGGAGTCAAAAATGGTTCCAATAGCCTAGTATCTCCCAGAAGGAAAGTAAACATATCTCAGTTTAATGTTCAAGAAAATTAATGATAACCATATTTGTTTTCTAAGAACACAATTCTTTGCATAGATAAAAATGAAAAATAACCTCATATAGAACAGGTAAGACCAAGGTACTGTGTGGGTTAATCAAGATTTGACAATGAGTGAGGCATGGCCCAAAGGCTGCTAGCTCCCACTGAGGAGTTTGCGTTCCCACAAGGAGTTCTAATTGATACTGGCAGGGAAAATCCATGCTTGTCCATCAAACAGCAAAGATTGGAGGTATAAATGAATTAGGTGAAGAAAGGTCTAACTTTAGCTCCCCAAGTTAAGCCTTTCCCCTGTGAATACTAGGTCAAATGTCAGCTGCACCCAGGGTTCCATCTCAAAGACCGGCAGTGGTTTCTAGCATGATTAACTTCACACCCAAGATGAGCCACTCACCTTGCCTCAGAGATGTCAGAGGGAGAAATGAGGAAACTCAGTCTATATTCCCCTCATTGAAAAAAGAAAGAAGCGGCAGTGGCTACATGATGAAATGTTCTTTGGGAATAAATGAAAAATGCCCTAAGGCTTCTTGGAATTCTCTCTTGATGAAGAGCTAAATTAAAGCAGAAAACCTATGGCCTAAGAAATACCAAAGACAAATTGAGAGTCAGAGAAAAAAGAAATTACAAATTTATCGACTGTTTTATGAGGTCAGGCAGACAGTTCATTAAAAGGCTCGTCAAAGAATGATTCCTTTAACGAGATCCAGTAGCCGCAGAATGATCAATACACATTGGGATATCTGCAACAGATTGAGGGCAACATGCTAGAATAAACCTCTTTCAAATGTTCAGGAGTAAGAGCAGAAGGCTCTCTGTATCATCGGAACTTGTCGTTTAAGTCCACACAGGCAGTGGCTGCTTGGTATTTGCAGCTGAACTCTTGAATCGCTTCCAACACATTTTATATACACTAATTCTTTCTTATTGGCTTGGCAAACCCAGGTATAGAAATCCCAAGGAAACCAATTATGTCACTGAGTTGGAAGCCTGAACAGTGTTCTTGCAAGCATCTTATAGATTCTGTGGTTGAATTTTGCAAAAATACGTATCTTCGACACAATCGAAGACATATATTTAAGGGCTCAGTGAAGCGGGTGACCGCCAGGAAACACGTATCTGAATATATCTCTGGAAGGGAGAATTCTGTTGAAAAGGAGCTGAACATCACCTTTAAGAATGTCTATTGTCTGTAACTTAATAAGTCTCAGTGGGACTCGGGCACAGCAACGGACAATTTGATCTTATGTCAAATCCAGGGTCAAAATATCTATTTGTTGTATAAATTGCCTCTAAGGATCAAACATCTCCATTTTTTTTTGATACGCTCTCAAAAGTTACAAGCCAATGCAACAGACACACTGTGCTTTTTTATAATAGAAATAAAAATGAATTCTACCTACCAAAGGAGTCTGCTACCAGTCATAAGTGGGGCAGTCCAAACTAAGCTTTTTTTTTAATTTTTAATTTTTATTTTTTAAATTTTATAATTTGATTTAATTTTACGTATCAGCCACAGATTCCCCTGTCCTCCTTCCTCCCGCTCCCCCTCCCCCCAACCCACTCCCCATTCATTCCCTTCTCCTCCAGGGCAAGGACTCCCTTGGGGATTCAGCTCAACCTGGTAGATTCAGTCCAGGCAGGTCCAGTCCCCTCCTCCCAGGCTGAGCAAAGTGTCCCTGCATAGGACTCAGGTTCCCAAAAGCCAGCTCATGCACTAAGGACAGGTCCTGGTCCCACTGCCTGGGTGCCTCCCAAACAGTTCAAGCTAATCAACTGTCTCACTTATCCAGAGGGCCTGATCCAGTTGGGCGGGAGGGATAGGTCAGCCGTTAAAGCCTAGGCTCACAACCAAACTAAGCTTTTGCACTGGGGCCATCATATGCTCCCTGGCAAACAGGGATCAAAAAGATTAAAGATATTGTTTCTGACTAACCATACTCTCCTTTCATTGTTCTGTTGCAGGTGAGTAAGAACATGAGGGCTCAGGTTCACTGGGAGCCTGAGTGTGCTGCTGAGTGAAAGCTCCACAAAGCTCCACTAGTGTTGCTTGAACCTTCAAGGCAGCTTGCTCTCTGCTGGGCCAGGGAAATGCCTTGCCACTGAAGTACTGTTGGCTTTCACCAATTGGATACATTTCTTGTGTTCAATTTTTAAATCTCCTTTGACTTTTAAAAGACAAGAATTTGTTTATCAACAAGGAAGACTATATTATGCAGATAAGTCTAGGGTTCTGAGCATCTCAAAATAGTAGATTAGGATAAAAAAAAAACATACAGACAAAAGAGCTTTCTCCATGTTCAGGCCATGACTGTGGACACTGACCTGTGACTCTATTACATGGATGAAGTGGGTGAAGGGAGAGTGAATTAGTATGTTCAATAACATGCTGAAAGACACTGAAGACTGAGGAGAGATTCCACCTCCTGACACTTTTGCTATAGGCAAATGATGATGCATTATCAGGTTCCACTTAGAATGCTTTTCTGTCCCATTTTTGAGAAGGGCCGCTGCTTTCCAGAACTAAGAGTGACATTTGGGCATGTTTTCAGGTGAAGCTTGCCATCTATACAGTTCTTACCATAAACTCGGAACAGTTCATAAATTTCTAGATGTCATAAAAATCACTCTGCCTTGTCATCACTCTTCCTGAATGGAGCTGACTCGGTGAACCTGTTTTATGGCTACTATTGATTACTTTCATTTCCTTGAGATTTTCCTCTTTTCTTTGGTTGCTGCTCTTATTCATTTGGTTCATATCTATGGCACGCTTGAGAGCCCTTCCACTATTGTACTCAGGAGAGAGGACTTCAAAGGCAGTGCTATTCTATTTCTGGTCCACATCCCACAGTCACAGAGCATTGAGGTCTGTCAGTCACCCTGGCCTTTCCAAATCTACACTTGCTGTCCTGTGCTTCTGTTCCCATCTCACACCTGATCATGCCATTTTCCTCCACTGCTTACTACTGTTGCTTGCAAGTCTGGATCTGAAGTGTCCTCCAGAGGCCCATGAATAAAAGCTTGGTCTATGTACCAAGTGCTCCAAGGAGTTGGTGGGACCTTTAAGAGGTGAGGCCTGGCTGGGCATGGTACCTTACATACCTTTAAACAGTAACGTGGAAGCTGAGGCAGGGGGACCGCTGCAATTTTAAGCTAGTCTAGGCTGCAGAATGACCGTCTCATTTTTTTTAAGTGCATCTAGTAGGAAGACATGAGCTCACTGGGAATTTGCCGTTGAAGAAAACATTGGGACTCAGGTCTATTCTCACTGATTTAGGTTTCGCTGCTGAGCACGAACACAATTCTTCCACCATGTATTATTTCCATGACATGGTGTGCTACTATAGGCCCGAATGGAACAGCGCCAAACAACACGGAACTAAAACCTCTGAGTTTGTGAGTGGAAATAAACCTTGTCCCCTTTTAAGCTGATCATTTCTGGAATTGTGTCCCAGAGGCAGACAGCTGACTAACATCCTTCTTGCTTCTGCTATCCTTTTCTTTCGTTTGCTATGCATCATACGATATGACTACCTGTGATTGATTTTGTGTCCCTTTGTTTTGATGGAGACAGGGTCTTATTTGTATGGCTTCAAGCCTGATATGGAGCCAAGGATGACCTAAAAAACTCCTGATCCTCCTGCCTCCTCCTGCCAAGTGCTGGGATTACAGATGTGAGCTACCATGGCTGACTTCACATGTGATTTCTTGTTTTATTATCGAAGTAATAGCTATAAAACACATTCTTAAGCTTCAAAGAACACCCTTCAACAAATGATTTGGCTTGACATGGAACCAACAACCTTCAAGGGCTACCTTCAAATCCACTTACAACATGATGGCCACAAGCACTGCCTCACAGATAAAAGAGAAAATATGTTGTGGTTCCTAGTTACACTAAGAAATAAAGACAAGAGAACGATCAAGAATTCCTAGGAACACTTTAGATCTTTTCTAAGGAGCCAAGAAAGAAGAAACAAAAGCCTCTAAATATATAGTTGTAGCACAAATTGCTCACCACCCCCAACTACTATTTATTCAGTATTCGATGAGAAAGCATCAGTTGTGTTTAGGCTTCTGGCAACCACAGAACCAAGGAGCTGAACTTCCTCCACCTCTGTGAATGAGTCGTAGTCACTCTAAGGCAGTCATAAATATTACACTCTCTTCCTTGTGATTTCTTTAGGAACCAGAATGTGGTTCCATTATAGCAGAGGAGAAATCTATTGTGTGTGTGGGGGGTGGGGTGGGGGGTGGAGTGGGGATTGGGGGGTTCTGGAAGGTTTCTGCCAATCCTAAGAAGGACATAAAGTGGGGGGTATTTCCTTCTCTGCTTTTGAATGGTTCTACATAAGATGATGACGCGCGAGCCTCAGCAGCCATCTTGTCATCGACTGATGGCAGCAAACATCAACACCGAAATTCTAAAAATGCTGACTCTCAGGGAGGTTGCTGAGCCACTAAACCAGCTACCTGTCTCTAGAACTGGCTAACCACCCCTAGAAGTGGTCAGCTATCCCTAGAAATGGTTACCCATCCCCAGAACTGGCTGCCCACTTGCTGTGGTTTGAATGAGAAGTGTCCCTCACAGATTCACATATTGGAACACTTGATCCCCAGTTGGTACCACGGTTTGGGTAGATTGCAGAACTTTTAGGACATGGAGCCCTGCTGGTAGAAGTACATCACTTGAGAGTGACCTTTGAGGGTTTAAAGCCTCAACCCACTTCCTGTTCTCTCTTTCTCTACATCCTGCCTGTGGGTAGAGATACACTCAGCAAGCTTCTTGCTCCAGCCACCTGCTGCCCTGTCTCCCTTCTGCAAGTTGCTTTCAGTCATGGTGTTTTATCACAATAGGAAAATTACTAATACAGTATCTACAGTATCCCTAGAACTGTGCCTCCATCCTTAGAATTGTGACACTACTCAGACAGTAATATTGTCACTTATGAAGTTGTCACTGTTTAAGGTAATTATTTATCTATTTAGTTAGTTAGAAACCTGGCCTCACTATATCGCCCAGGTGGGCCAAGATCTCTCAGTCTTCTGTCTCCAGCCCCCAGTTAATGGGATTATCTATGCATGTGAGCAAGCCAGGTAGGTTAATTTGATTTTCTGGAAAACTGGACTCTGATAGATAAGTTGACAAAGGTTATTAGTCATGTTAATGTTCGGTTGTATCCAGTGAAGAGGCTTTAAGGTGCTTCAAAATTACTTACTTAATTTGATTTTAATCATGATGACATAGACCAGTCACATGTGTGGTAGTATATGTCTATACTCCCAGCCCTGGGGAAGCTGAAGGAGAAGGAATCTGATTTTACACACACACACACACACACACACACACACACACACACACACACACACACACAATGAGGGCTAGGGAGATAGCTCAATCAGTAAAGTGCTTCCCTTACAACATGAGGACATGAGTTGAATCTGTGCAATTTACACACATAAACAAATCTACGTGTAGTGCCATACTCTTGTAATCCCAGCACTGGAGAGAGAGGCAAATGGACCCCTGAGTCCCAAGCCAGTCAGCCTCATCTGCTTGGCAAATTTCAGGCCAGTGTGAGACCCTGTTTCAAACAGTAAACATGGCTAGCATGTAAGGAATTATCTTCTAGCCTCCACATGCACACACACATGGGCACCTACACACGTAAGAATGAACATACATATAGTATCTATGAGTTACTTAAAGCAAATTTTAACATATATGCATTGATTTAATCTATGATTAAATATTTTACAATGTTGAACCAACACACACACACACATACACACACACACACACACACACACACACTCAGAAGCCAAACAAAACTGAAAGTAACAGTAGTTGTCATGAAGGGTTCTTAGAGGTCTAAAACTGGCTATGAGGCTCACCATAAACAAATTTTATTACACCAGGATAGAAAGTGATGACAAATCCAACATTAGATGCTGAGCTTGAAAATGTATGTGTCTGAATATATATACTTCTGACTAATTCATATTTTTCTTAAATTTTAGTCAAATCTGGATCTGTTATTTAAAATACTTGAGCACATGAGTAAGAGAGATTCTGGAAAGAAAATACAGTGCCCCCTCCCCCAATATGCCCTGAAGTCACAAAATGCCAAAGCTAATCTGCCATTTAATGTCCTTAGCTCAGGGACTCCTGAGTAGCATCATTACTCTTGTGCTTTGGAGCCATTATAAAGTAAAAGGGGGTCACAAACACTGTGACACCAGATATCGAATCTTGCATCAGAGAGGGCTATTGTGTGGCTGTGCTGGACAGAGGGACAGTGCACACCCAGAGTGGCTGAAACAGTGCCTTGAGGTTTCATCAGTTGGCCACAAAGTTGTGCAATTTAGGACATCATGAACTGTTCACTCCCTGAATTTCCCACTTAATATTTTTAGACCATGAATGGCTGTGGGCAATGAAACTCAAGAAAGTGAGACTAGCAATATAAAAGGAGACTACTGTGTGGCAATTTCTAAAGTTACACTAAACTGTATCTCACTGTATTAGCATAAGCAGCCTGAGCCACAATTGGATACTAACAGGAGAAATTTAAGAATTAACAATATACAAAGTAACTATCAACTCTTGCTTGAGGATTTATATGGCTAAGCCGTAAATCTTTAGAGATAACAAATATTAAGTGACTATCATATACAATAAACACAAAGGCTGAAGAGCATAAATAATTCAGAAAATATATTTAGAGCTAGGTATGAGGAACCTCTCCGAAGCCAACTAGGGAACAATACATACAAGTAAATAAACCTAACACTTGAGTTCCGCAGACTCAATAAGCACTTAGATGGAATGGCAATACTTTTGAGAATCGGTGTTTTCAACTGTAGCTTAAAAGGCAGGCAAACCTAAAAAGCACAATTTTTAACAGAGAAAAACATCGAGCAATAAATGAAAACGGATAGAACGTTCTAGAACTGAATGCTGTTGGCTAACCTACAAATACTTGATTTACAGATAGCTCATTCAACTTGATGGCTATAGCCAACTAATTTCAACAAGCCACAAGCACAATCCGCTCTGATTTATTGTTTTCAGTTGAACCCAGGACCTTGTACATGCCGAGCACTCTCAATACCACTGAGCTACACTCTGAGCTACAATAAAAATTTAAAGGACAGCACTGATGAGCTGTTGCTATGGGGGCAAAGAAATTTTTCTTTTTTTTCCCTCCTGGTTTATGGAAGATTTTGTTGGGTCAAGATCATGGCCATCTTGGTGAAGGGTGTCCTCTGCTGGGCAAAGTTGGATATCACAGCATTACAAGATAAAGTAGGTTAGTTAGATTAAAAATCCCTTGCCCAAGCCACTTATCAGACAAGCTGAAAACCACATCTGTGGAGAGGGTTCCACGCACTCACACTTTTTAGATAGTGCCAGTTGGTGATGAATATTTGCAGAATATTGCTGTATTGTTACTACCACCAAAAATGATGAGTTTCACACACAAGGATTGACCTGAGAAGTTGTGCAAGGTGCTTATGTAAACCAGGAGATGCTATTTTTACTGCATAGAAAGCAAATGAGCCAAGGGTGTACAGATGTCCAGTATTATTTACCTTGGGTTTTTCATCTAGGATCTGTTGGCGGACCTCCTTGTGTTTCTCCACGAGTTTTTCTTGTCTTTTACTCTGTGCTTCCTCTAACTGTAAGAAAGTTACAGGAGGAAAAGTCATATTAAGAAACAAACCAACATAGAAAATAAAGCTTTTATGCATGTTACAAGAAACAAAGCAAAACAACAACAACAAAAAAAACCCAAAGTTTTTCAAGTCTACGGCATCAATTATTTGGTATTCCGGGAAAGAATTGCCCTGTGAAGCTAGATAAGGAGAACCCAGGGCAGCAAGGGGTGGTGATGGGAGGACACACATTTTTGTTTATGCTTGAAAATTTCCATATCACAAATTTTCTAAAAGCTTAAAGACTGACCTGGACGTGGATGTCACCTTTATCACTGTTAGTAACAATGAAGGGATCTTTTGGGAACCCCCTTTTGTGCCACTTTTTTCGGGTTCCTAACTTAGGCAGTGATTCATCCCCATCCAAGTTTACAGCCCTTTTATTTAGCTCTTTTAGACACACACTTCTCAACAGCCAGAACATGTGCACTTTTATGGCTTATCACAAAGCAGCTGAGTGCGGTGACAAGTAGACACAACAAGGCACAGCTCTCCTCCTACAAGTTCACAATGAGCCTGGAGGTTGCAAAGCAGACATTTGCAAAGGAGACAGAGGTGAACAGACATACCCTCTTGATGTACTGCACCACCTCCTGGATGTATGACCGGATCATCTCTGTCTTCTCCCTAAATACAAATGAGCCACAGATTATACTAACCCAGCTGGAATTCCAGTCTTCTATGCTTTTACTATCATTGTATAGCTGTTGAAAGGAAGATCCAACCTATATGTGGGGGCAGTGGTGGTATGTGTCTCCAGGCATAGGCCCTGTTTTTATTAGATGCTCCCAAGGCTGTCTAACAACTTGGGGAATGAGTATTTAGCCATTTCCCAAAAGGGATCACTTCACAGTTTTTCTGAAAGGCCCAGAGTGACCCTGTTTGAGAGCTCACTGTAAAAACGTTGCAGTGGAGATTGTAGTGGTGTGAAGGAGACTGGCCTGCATAGGCTCCCAGGCTTAGTCACCAAAGAGTGGAAATCTTTCATAGGATTAGAAGGATTAGGAGGTGTGGCTTTGTTGAAAGAAGTGTGTCACTGGGGATGGACTTTGAGGTTTCAAAAGTCCAAGTTTGGGGCTCTCTCTCTCCCTCTCTCACTCTCTCCCTCCCTCCCTTCCTCCCTCCCTCCCTCCCTCTCTTTCTCCTTGCCAATCAGGATATAGCTCTCAGCTGCTGTTCCATCACCTGGAGTGAAGCCATACTCCTGCCATGATGATAATGGACTAACCCTCTGATACTGTAAGCAAGCCCCCAATTCTTCCTTTTATAAGAGTTGCTTTGGTCCTGGTGTCTCTGCAGCAGTAGAACAGTGACTAAGGCAGGGATCATGTGGTAGTAGAGAAACTTTGCCCAGGAGCCTTTAGTTCTAACAGAGAACAACAGTTCATCATTCCAGTTAGGGAGGGGGGCTACTTTCCACTCACTCTTCCATCTGGCTTTTGTCTTTCGACTTGGCTTCTGTTATCTTCTCCTGCCTCTTTTTATCCATCTTCTTCTTTAATTCTTTCTTCTCTCTGAAGTTACAATGGGGGAAAATCAGACAAACCCAATAGCAATCTGTAATCCATGCACTCATGTCTATTCAGGACAGAACAGAGGCTTACTTCTCACAGATTTCCTTGAGCTTCTTTAACTGATTGTTCTGACACTCTTCGGCAACATCTGTCAACTTCTGGATAAGCTAGGGAGAGAAAATGCCAGTTTGGTGTTTTCTAGGATCACAGATACAGGGTCCCATCCCTGTCCTTCCCACCGCAAACACTAGCACATGGAGTCAGATAATCTGCAGTGGACACCAAGCTGCTGTTAGAGTCACCAGAATCTATCTAACTTTGGCAAGGAGGACATGGTTTTAAAGGATAACATTATCTGTTTGTGATATATATATATATACATATATATACATATATATATATATCCTTCTGATTTTTCTCCTTGAACTGAATTGAATTCAGTAGATTATCATTCCAGTTCCTACAGCGTGGCTCACTGCAAACTCAGCTAACAGTGTGGACCTAGGTTTCTACCTCTATTCTGTAACATATAAAAAGTATTATTTGGGGGCTAGGGATACAGATGAGGGGTAATAAGCTTTAAAGGTATGATTTGGGCCAAAGCTCTACCTTTTCTGAACCAACATTTTCTGGATTATAATTAAGTCATTGCTACGTTTACCTCTGGCAGGTAGTGTGAAGCTTAAATAAAATAATAAGTATGACGTAAATGGGAGTTATAAAAAGCAGTGCAGTAGAATTCTGGTTTCTGGGTATATTTTTTGTTCTTGTTGACTTGCTTTGAGGATGACATCAGTTACCTATCTCAGAAATGGATGTAGTGTTCTTGCAGGGGTAACTTCAGTTGATATAAAGAACACCAGGAGTGCTTTTCTGTGCTGTTGTTGAAACTTGGGTTGTGTGAATGGAACAGCTGTATTGTTCTGCATCCACTTTCTTATCAAACCAAGATTCAATACAGTAGCAACTGTATCTTTGTATCCTTTGTACTCCATATGGTTCTCAACATGCCCAGTGAATGCTTGTCAATTACATGAAAGTCAATTTTCATGTCAATCAACCCTCACTCCTTATTCCACCCCAAGAGTCTGTAGAACCTCAGGTGGGTGGAGCAAAAGACTTCAACTCTTTTACCAGAGCATAAACTATGTGGCATGGACTTTCTTCAAGAGGCCCTACTGCTATTCCCAAGGTGAAGATTTTCTTCCCCAAAACATATAGAGCAAGATGAGCTGACTAGTGCTATATAAGTAGTATTTATCATAGGAAAAAGTCAGTCATGCCTCAAGATCCATGGAGGATTGGTCTTGGAATCCTTTGCATTTATCCAAATCCCTGGACGACTTGTGCTAAATGGTGTAGCACTTGTAATATTCACATACCCTTCTATGAACTTTAAATAATTCAGATTGTTTATAATATTTAGAACACTCTAAATGTTGTAAAATAAATTCAGACAGGCTCCACATCCTGGGGTCTTCACCTCTGTCTGATGCTGCTCTCCATTGTGGTTTCAGAAGTTGTTTTTAAAAAGTCCTTCGAACTAGGCAGTGGTGGCACACACCTTTAATCCAAGCACTGGGGAGGCAGAGGCAGGCAGATCTCTATGAGTTCGAGGTCAGTCTGGTCTACAGAGTGAGTTCCAGGACAGCCAGGGCTACTAAAAGAAATCCTGTCTTGAAGAAACACACACACACACACACACACACACACACACACACACACACATACACACACACACACACACACACACACACACACTACTCAGTAGGTAGAAATCTTGCTCTGCTAGCATAAGGATCTGTGCTCTAATCTCCAGCACCCATATTAAAAGGTAGACATGGCCATTCCTGTCTGTAAAGCCAGCATTGATTTCAGCAGCTTAGAGAGATCCATGTTCATTCATGATAAACATGAAAGTTTGTATTTGTATGTGAAGTGGGTTAGGTCTGAATAGCTATCAAGGAGGATGTGGCCCACAGAATGCCTGTGTCATCATTTGGAAATGACTTTGGCTGCCACAGTGGAGGAAATCATGCTTCAATCGGTGCCATTTATCAAACTGTCCAGATGTAAAATGTTCTTGTTTTTTTCCGTAGGGACCCACACAAAGTTTCATCTCACTACTTCACTCCTTTCCATAGAGGACTTTTTTTCCTCTTCCATTTGCCCTAAATGTTTCATAGAAATTACTCAGAGATTCTCAACTTTGGTACATCAGATTCTCTTGGGGAGACTTCTGAAGAATGCAGATTGCAAGGCCTTGTACCTGGGCTTGTGGACTGTAGGTATCTGGTGTCTGGGCCTGAGAATGAGTGTTTTCATAACCTCCTTGGGGAATGTGGATTCTTTGGTAGTCCCTAGGGTATCACAGGCACGCATTTGAATTTGACAGCAATCACACTTCCCTTTCTGTGTTTTCATCTCTCATCCACACGATCCCAGAATATTTTATTTTCTAGATTATTTCAACATCCGCTGACATTTTCTGCCTTCTTCCTACCTATTCTCCTCACCCTTAGCACTTTGGCAATCAGTCAACAAAGCCACTAAACTAGAGACCCCTGGGTTTTGCACCTGCTTAGTTCTGATATTTACTTGAATTTGGGGTAAGTCCTCAAACATGGCTGTACCACAGTCTCCCAGGCTTCCCCTGGCTCTTCGTCCTCAGACACTGTGAACTTGTTTTTTGTTGTTCCCACTGTGTGGGGAACTATTCATTTCGGCCCAAACACAACAGATATTGATCAAGCACCTACTTATAGACCTGGCACTGTTCTAGCAGCCTGCCTGATGACTCATCCGGATTGATCTTGTTACTTATGTGTCTTAGAATCAGCAGCTCCAGCATGACAAGGACACACATTAGAAATGAAAACTCTCTGGCCCTCCATTAGACCAATAATTCTGGCTCTGCACTTCCTCAAGATTCCCAGGACAAAGTGGGCACCTTGGAATTTGAGAAGCCCTGTCTGGACTGTTGAGGAAGACGCTGACATCATTAAAGAGGCCATTTCAGTTTGTCTGGCCTCTGTCTCAAGGTCTTTGGAACTTTGTCTGCACTCTCTTCATTACTTCAAATTCAACGTCCTCATCTTTGTAACCAGGGTGGTTTAGACAGCTCTGGGAAGATACACACAATTCTTGACAGACCGTATACCATATCATAGGTCCGTAATTTGGTTTGTCTTTTGATCCCAAATAACATTTCTTTACTTCCCCTCATGTCTTCTCTACCCAAAAAAAGCATTTCATGTTCTTCGCTGAAATGTCCTGTCTGCATGGGATAAACTCCCTCTGTGCAAAAAACACATTTCTGTCTATCCTTCCATGAACTCTTGTTTTATCTTTTACTCTCCTTCGTTCTAGTTCTAAATTGAATAAGTGAGTCCATTCGTTGTTTTGTGCCTTTAACCCCAGCAATTTGAAGACAGAGGATCAGCCATTCAAGGGCAGCCTGGACATACAGTGAGACTTTGTGTCACAAAACAAAACACAAGGCAAACAAATAAAACAAATGAAGAAAGACAAGTGGTTCCCACACTGCAGTGACCCCCTTCTCACCTCCTCAACCTTACCACCTGTTGTGGGTTTTTTGTTTGTTGTTTGTTTGTTTGTTTGTTTTGTCAACTTGACACAAGCTGGAGCCATCTGGGGAGAGGGAATCCCAATTGAGGAAATGCCTCCCCCAGATTAGTCTGTAGGCAAGCATGTACGTCATTTTCCTTGATTAATGATTGATGTGTGAGGGTCCAGTCCGCTGCAGGCAATGCTGCTCCTGTTCAGTGAAAATTGAGCAAGCAAGTAAGCAGCATTCTTCCATGGCATCTGCTTCAGTTCCCGCCTCCAGGTTCCTGCTCTGGGTTCTTGCCTTGGCTTCCCTCAGTGGACCATGACTTAGGACATGTAAGTCAGACAAACAAGCCCTTTCTTTCCCCAGTTGTCGTTGGTCAGTGTTTTATCACAGCAACAGAAAGCAAACTAAAACGCTGCCTCAATTCTGCTTAGAATACTGGAATTCACCTCATCTGTCATTAAGATTTCAAAACCCTCTTTGTTGTTGAACTTATGGTTCAGTTCTTAGAATTTGAATTATTTCACAGATTCCTAAATTTTTCTGGTTCACAGAACCTTTAGAAACTCAGTGATGTTTTGTTCCAATGATACTTTTAAGCTAAAAAAAATTTTGAGGAATTGCTGTAAGGTCCAAACAACTTAATGCTAGTAATTTGCATAGGATTCCCAACAGATGTTCCTGTTTCTATAAAAAATAAAAACTATCTCCGAGTGTCTCTGTGAGTTTGGTGTTGTGCCTGAGGGTGCCTTGGCACACATTTTGGGAATAATTACTTTAAACTTCATAGAATGGGTAACTACTCTCACATAGAAATCTGTTCTTCAATGTCAACAGTAATTACCACAGTTATTCCTTCCTTCAGCTTTCTTAAGGGCCTCTGTTCAGTTCAGATCTGCACCTACCTCCTGATCAACCTTAGCTGTGGATGCTTTACCACCTCCCTACCTCAGCCTCTGCGTAAGTAAGCCGAGGCTTCCTCTCTCCCTGGAGACAAGACTTTTCCTTTTTATTAGGAGTCATCATTCAGCTCAGAAGTGTACAAGGCCTTTCCTACCCTCTTGGGTAGGAAACATCCAGCAAATCACAGACACCCCAAATAAGATGAAGGAAATTGAGTTTTGGTCCAAAGTTTTCACTTCATGAGATGTAAACACATGACCCTGAGGAGTGGTTTTCATAGTAACAGAAGCTCTTTTGAAGTGCTAACTTTTTAAGCACTGACCTAAGAGCAGAGGGCATTAACTTTTGGAGTTAAGTGTGTTAGTTACAAGCCTCCCCAGGAATGAACAATTATAGGTAGGAATGGAACAAATATTTAGAGTTCCTATGAAATGAACCAAGAGTACACATGGGTAATCTGGAATTCTGCAAATGATGTTTAAGTTTAACTTTTGATATAATTCCTCTTTCCTCAAAGTAATACACATCTTTTTTACTTTGTTTATTTGTTTACTATTCATGGCAATCCCCTAGATAAATGTCTAAACAATTTAAAGAATCAAAAACCAAAACCAAACCAACCAAACAAAAAAAACCTCTAAAGCCCTGGAGAATAGAATTTCATGCTTGTTTTAAACTCTGAACTAAATTTCAATTGGTTTAGTCACTGGAGGAAGGGAAAAATTTTCCACAGAAGGAAATAATTCCCTGATGTTGAATCAAAGAGAACAAAAGATGTGCACACAGAAATGCTCATATTTGTAGTCGCTCTGAGAAGGATGGTTGAGGAAATGGACAAAATACAGTGTCAACATACAGGTCCCTTCCTCCTTCACCAACTCCCTGAGAAGTGTCTCTTTCATTAGTTCCTGGTGAGCATCAAAGCCCCTCTAGTGACTTTTCACTGTGAACTGGTCAACTTCTACAAAGAAGGAATCTGCAACGTATGTTAATTATTTAGTGACTCAAAGGCCAAACACAACATGACAATTTGAAGACATGGTTGATGTTTACTCTGGGGTGTCTTGGCCACTGGAGTTGAGAAATCTTCATTCCTGTATTCAGCAACTCCTTGCTGAACATCTACAGCATCACATACAGTTTTATTATGAGCAAAGGGGGACCTGTCCACAGACAGCTGACTTTCTTCATTAATTTCATTCTCATCTCAGAGAAGAAAGTTTTAGATGAAAAGGTAGCCATCTTGATCATTCTTTAAGACAGTCTTTTATACCTATGCAATCATTATATATATATATATATATATTTCTACAACTAAAGTTAATTTATACCTACTTACTTGAATCTAAATGCTTTGGTGTTGCTTATTGCAGTTCTCAGGATCAAAACCAGGTACTCATACATGACAAGCAAGTGCTCTACCACTGAACTGGACCTAGACCCTCAGTTTGGACCTAAATATTTACATGACCTTAGATTAAATTTCTGTTATTCAGAAAGAAATAAAATTGAAAATCTGGCCAACACTCCTATTTATTGTGAAGAATTCCATCCAACGAACTCTTAACATTTTAAATTATTTTTCACTCTGAAATTATGCCACATTAAGTGCCTTCTTCCACTTTTGGGAGATGTGAATGAAACAGCATGATATGCTTCCTTAAAGATATGTCTGTCAGCCTTCTATGAGGCTACAAAACTACTTATACACCAGTAAGTTTGGTGCAAAGAACTGGTCTGTTTTGCGGCCTAAGTGACACATGACGGGTTGTGTCATTGCAGCTCTTTGGGCCTTATGATTTTGAAAGCCACAGTGGCCACTTACTTCGGAATAAATGAAATAAATACTAGTTCCTTGAAATAAACATTATTGAAAATAGATGTTTTTAGAAAATTAGCAATACAAGTCTGACTAGAGGAGATAATGTTTTGTCTTATTTGTAACTTGCTTATAAATCATGGGCTCCATGGTCCATTTGGAAGGCAGGCCTAGGGGAGCTGTCCATGGAGATAAACATCCCACCAGTCATTCCTTTTCTAAATGCAAAACATATCATTTCAGTATTCTTCATTTGACAGATGAAATGCAGTAATTCCTGAAATTCCAGGGTGCTCAAGCTGAAAGGCCCCTCAGGTGGATTCTACTTTGGAATTTTCCTTACACCAGAATGTCTTCCTCCACAAGCTGCTTTATGTTGATTCAAACAAAGGCTGTTCCCTGATTTGCCTTTGGGTTTTGTTGTTCATTGTTATTTTCTTTAATCTTTCCTAAATAGTCATTACCAACATTTAAAATACATCAAGACAATATACATTGTGTACAGAAGAAGAAAAACCAAGGTTGAACAATTTGTTGCTTTAAACTAAACATCCTAATTATTATTTTAATATCTGTGGGAGGTAAGACATTTCTACATTCTATGATATAAGAGAAAGTAGAGAAACTAACATCTTAGTCAAAGGAGACTTTCTAAGAATTCTTGTATAAACCTCTTGTTTTAGAAGTGGTGATACAGACAACAAGGAGGTGAAATAGTTTTATTAAAAGGTACATATGTGAAAACAGAAGCCATTTCTCCTTTCCTCAATTCTGTGAAAATTATCTTTGGTAAAGAATTATTACCACATTCTAGCCACTTCGTTAAATTTCCATGAATTATTCTATTAAATTTAACATGCAAACTATGAGGGACGCGCACACATTTTTTTTTTCTAAAATTAGCTCTGATTCACTACCTTTTCCTGCACTCATACTTTGCATTGTGCTTTACACCTGCTCAAAACAACATAGAGTCAGTTTCTCTCACTGTTGCCAAGTTATATGACTTGGCTTAGCCAGCATAATAAAAAAGAAGTTAGGAACTCTTGAGAAACTTTCAGTACAGTTTAGGTAGCTAGTAAAGAACCAGTGGGGAGGAGGGGACCTTTGAAGGGAGGGTAAATAGTACAGTGTATAAAGAGATAAAGGAGAAACTAAAATGGGAAGATTAAATGGAGAGGGAGATGGAAGGGCAGAGTAGAGGAGGAAATATGGGGAGACACAACTAACATTAAATGCCACATGGACACCTAGAAGCTTTCTAAAACACATACACACATACATACATATGGAATTTAAACGGAGACACCATATAATGGGGGAAACAATGCCACAACTACACAACTAGACATCTTATGCCACCAAGTAAAACCTCCTCTACCAGGAAGGAGTTACATCTTGTTGAGTCTTTGGCCAAAGGGATCTACAGACCCCACCCTCAGACATCACAGGCTGTAGCTAAGGCTCTTGGTTGCTCTCTACAACCTGCTAGTAAGGCCCCATTGCTGAAGACACAACTTACTTATTCCATTGACCACGGAGAAACTGAGCTGGTGCCAAATTAGAAGCTTTAACCCTAATGATTAGTTAGCATTCATGGTACTGGAAGGTACTGATATCAGAAGAGAAAACTAGTCATCGATATCGCCCAGCTACAAAACACAGGGTTTGTAGGTATACTTGTGCAATAGTGGCACTAATGTTATAGGAGTAATCAAGCACTTTTGATTAGATTTAAGGCCCATTTCATGATATGGAACCCATACCTGATATATAAAGTGTCCAAACCCTAAGACTTGATAGATTATAGGCCCTAGCTGAAAATCTACTATTATTCTGCTAAAAGGATAATAGAAAAAAAGACTACTAATGACATAATTCTATACACCTATAGATCAGAGTATCATTTAACTCCTTATTTATTTATTTATTTATTTATTTATTTATTTATTTATTTATTTATTTATTTATTT
>CABHPH010137781.1:0-55453 GCA_902168325.1 Peromyscus nudipes | reverse complement strand
TTTATTTATTTATTTATTTATTTATTTATTTATTTATTTATTTATTTTTGAGACAGGGTTTCTCTGTGTAGTTTTGGTGCCTGTCCTGGATCTCACTCTGTAGACCAGGCTGGTCTCAAACTCACAGAGATCCTCCTAGCTCTGCCTCCTGAGTGCTGGGATCAAAGGCGTGCACTATTGCTGCCCGGCTTATCACTTCGATCTTAATAGAGAAGCTTCTGCTTCTTGCAGTCCATAATAATTAACACAGAGACCCACAACTGAACAATGGGAAGAGAGTGAGAGACTTTGGACCACTCAACCCTAAATAGGATGTCTTTGACAAATCCCTCTCCTCAAGGCTTGTGGATCTATGCTAAATAGGAGGGGGAAAAGAGTGTCAGAGGCAGAGTGGTTGAGGACTCCAAGAAACAGTGTCTTCTTGATAACTACAGGACTGATGCACATATGATGTCACAGTTCGTGAAGACTGACAGCATGCATAAGACTACATAGGTTCAAACCAAACAAAATCCCAGCACTGAGAAGGGCAAGTGGACACAAAGACCTTCCTCTAACCAAGAAGCTAGTAGTTGTAGTTGCTACTTGCTGGAAAGGGAAAGGAATGGTTGCTCAGGAATAGTTGGACAAGACAAAGTAGACTCCATTTTCTTGTGTGTGTACTTTTTGTCTTGTCTTTGTTTTTGTCTTATTGAGTTTTTTTTCCTTTGATTTTGGGGTGTTTTTTGGAGTTTGGGTGGTTTTCTGAGAGAAAGTTGTGTGGGTTGGGTAGTGGGTAGAGTCTTGAAGGAGTTGGGAGAGGGAAAAGAATCTGACCAAAATACATTGTATGAAAAACATTTAAATAAAAATTATAAATAAATATATATTCTAGTTTCTAAATAGGAAAAAAAAAAAACCCAGAGCTAATCAAATTAGTAAGTCAAAGACCTGGCTAAGAAACCACCATTAGCGACACAGGGATTTCCCTGGGAAGAGGAAATAGAAGAGATCTTGGTAAACTAGGGGCCAGTGGGGATGGGAACATGAGGGTTTGAGTTGGGTGGAGCGATGGAGGGGGAGAATAATGAAAGAGATATCTTGATTGGGGAGCATTTGGGGTCAGGTAGAAACCTGGTGCAAGGGAAACTCTCATGAATCTATAAGGATGACCCCAGCTAAGACTCCTAGCAATAGTGGATAGGTAGCCTGAATTGGCTTCAGACTGGTGACTACCCCAATCAGAGAGCCTTCATCCAGTGATTTATGGAAACAAATGCAGAGATCCACAGCTAAGCACTTGGCCGAGCTTGGAGAATCCTGTTGAAGAGAGGGAGAAGGGATTGTACGAGTTAGGGGAAGGGTCAAGGTCATCGCAAGGGAACCCACAGACACAACTAACCTTGGTCCTCACAGACTCTAGCTGGGGAGCCTGCATCAGACTGACCTAGGCCCTCTACATATGTGTAACAGTTGTGTAGCTTGATGTACATGTGCAACTCTTAGTGGTGGAAGCAGGGCCTGTCCCTAACACTTTGGCTGGCTTCCAAGAACCTATTCCTCATATTGGGTTGCTTGCCCAGCCTTAGCACAAGGGAGGAGCTTAGTCCTTTCTCAACTTGATATGCCATGCTTTGTTGAAGCCCATGGGAGGCCTGCCCCTTTCTGAGGAGGTGTGGATTTGGGGGGAGGACAGGTTATGGGAGGAAAGGAGGAAGACGAAACTGTGGTCTGGATATAAAATTAATGAATAAATTTAATTAATAAAAAATTATTACAAAAAAATAAGAAAGAAACCACCCCTAAGAAGGCAGGTTCATTTTATGACAATGTGCTTTTCCCTCTCAGATTTTCTACTTTGAGTATTTCCATAGAAATCCTTGTGGCTGGACCTCCTTGCACAGTGAAATTCTATGTCACACACTCCTTAAGTATACTTTATTTATTTTTGTCTTTGGCATCTACCAGAATGCTGTGCTAATGTTATTATTTTTAGTGAACATTTCTTTAGGAAGTTATTGATGTCATGGCCTCTTAATCTCTGAACTGTAAAGCCCAAACAATTCTAACCCCAAAGCCATTTTAGGAGATAAAATAATTTCTGTTTAAATTTCCTTATGACCCTTTTACCTGGGGCCTGCTGACTTTTTAATTACACTTGAATTTGTCTAATTTAGCCTGGGTAACTCACTCATCACTCAGACTCACCACCAAAGATTAAAAAAACAAACAAACAAACATACAAACAAAAAACTCAAAAACTGTCACTCTGGCCAGCTTTCAGTCAGAGGCTCTTGGGTAGACCAATCTCCAGTCATTACATTTAGAATTGAAAAGTGTGCTATTCATGTTGGAAGCAGGGTGACAGAGTGTGAACTGTGGAAGTCAAATGGCCGTGAAATAAGCTGTGAGCTTCCAAATCTGTGGAGTCTGGGTCTTAGCCTTCTTAACAAAAGCCTTCATAAGTGGTTTACCAGAACTCCATCCCAGCTCACAAACACTGTGGTGAAGTGAGTGTTTTGAGATGGTTGCTTAACATTTGACCTGACAGGGCTGTGTTGATCTGGATACATATACAAATGTTTGTTTTACTCTAGTTCTACAGAATATGTGTTTTCTTGTTTTCTTTCTTCAGTAGAAGGGAGTGAACACATGTATTCTAGCATTCCACCTCTCCCAGGATTTCTCATGATCCCTTCTTGCTACTTAATATACCAAATATACTGCTAACTCATTTTATTTATGATCTATGCCTCTCTGGTAGAAGGTCAGCTTCAGAAGGGCTAGGATTGTTGTTGCCATTTTTATCCAATATTTGTTTGAAATGTTTACTTAGCAAATAGTAATACGAATAACTATTTAATGAATCCATGAATGCAGTAGATTTTTCCTTTTGAGGTGATAAAAACTATGACATTGATTATATTGATGGTTGTTCTTATCTGTGCATATACTGAAATTGTGCATCTTATGTGATATGTGAGACAACGTTCTTGAAGGAGAGAGAATCCCAGCCATCAAAACTAAATATGTGGCTGTGCAGCTCTGCATGAGCAATAAACACAAAGCAATCCCTTCATCATGGCATTGGCCTGCAATGTGAAGTAGAAGAGACATCGATGTAGTGGTTAGGAAGCAGGGACTCCATGGGCAGATGGCCAATGTTCAAATCACAGATGGACCACTTTCTAGTCAGAACACCTTGGAAAAGTCACCACATGGAAAATACGCTGACAATACCAAAAACTAATGAGTTCTTTCTGAGGACCAATCAGAATGATGATTCCTATAAATGGCTTAGCATAGTATATGGCCCAATAGTGAGTGTTCAATACACTGCTAGTGTATTCATTGTTATATTCTGGAGTTTTAGCCACAGCTTATTGGAGAAGATCGGATGGTAGTGGTTGGAGCTGGAGGAAAGTCATCCTTTATTATCAAAATGAACTTTGACTCTCTTGGGTCTTTCAAGGCAATTCTCCGCCCAACCCCCCAGTCCCTTCTCAGGCATTCTTTTATTGTCTCAATCTTTAAAAAATAATAATTTATAATTTTTATGTGTATGTGTCTGTGCCTGAGTATATATCTGTTCACTGTGTGCATGCAGTGGTAGTGGAGTTTAGAAAGGGCATTGGATCTCCTGGAACTGGAGTTACAAGCAGTTGTAAGCTATGATGTGGGTGCTGGGAACAGTATCCAGATCTGCTGGAAGGCCAGTCAGAGCTCTGAACTTTTGAGTTATCTGTCTAGCCTATTACAGCTTCCATTTTATTTCAGTAGTCCATCACCAAGGCAACTGTGGAGCTTGTTAAAAGATCTTTGTGAACTTCTCATTTATGTCCCAGGTCCTCAAAGAAAGGTTCTTAGAACAGGATTATCAGCAACAGCCTATTCTATGGAAAGCCTGTTGAACTAGGATTTAGAACAAGACCTCCAACTGGGTTTTAAACCAGCCTTCCAGAGGATCCTGATTTACGCTCTAAGTTGAGAATAATTGGCCAAGTAGAATATGATTTTGGATAGGTTAGTCATGTGATTCTGACTTTTTAATTTTATATTGTCATGGAGGATCCAGAGTGAGGACAAAAGCATTATAACAAGTCACCTATTACACAATACATTTTCTTTTTTTCTTCAATAGTTTAGTTTAGCATATAAAATAAGGGGTTTTATTGTTACAGTTTCACACACGCGTATCATTGTGTCTTGTTTAGATTCAATCCTCCTCCCTCCTTCCATCCCTCTTCTCCACCCCTAGCTGGTCCTTTCCTTCCTCCCAAACAGTATCCTCTGCTTTCATGCACATCTGTGTGTGTGGCTCATTCACACATCCAGCTCCTGTGTATGAGAGAAACAGGGTATTTTACCTCTTTCTCTGTTAACCTTGCTTGTTCTCCCTTTCCCCTCCCCTTTTAGAATCCCTGTTCTGTTTTCATGCTGCATGTTTATATTTAAATCTAGATTGGACACGTGAGATGGCACATGTGATATGTCTTTCTGAGTCTGGCTTATTTCATTTAACATGATGATCTCCACTAATACCCATTTTCCTGCATGTGAAACAACTTAACTCTTCTCTATGGCCTAGTAACACTGTATATTTACCACATTTTCTCTATCCATTCATTTTTCTGAATGGACACCTTGGCTAGTTCTCATCTACTGACTGCTGTGAATAGGGCAACGATAAATAGGGATGTGCAAGTGTCTCTGAATACATTGATTTAACATTCCTCTGGGCATCTGAGTCATATGGTAATCCTAATTTTAGTTTTTTGAGAGCTTCGATACTTATGTTCATAGTGGCTGGACTGGTTTACCTTTCTCCCAGCAGCACATGAAAGTTTGTCTTTCCCCACATCCTCACTGGTATTTATTGTCATTTGTTTTCATGACTCTAGCCATTCTGACCTGGGTGAAACGGAATCTCAAAGTAGTTTTAATTTGCATTTCCTGACAGCTAAGGATGTTGAACATTAAAAAAAAAATTAATTGGTCATTTATATATCTTCTTTTGAAAACTGTCTATTCAATGCATTTGCCCTGTGCACTTCTTTATAGATTCTAACTTGCTCTTAGATGTATAATTGGCAAAGATTTTCTTCCTCCCATGTAGTGGTATTTGTTCCACCCATGACCTTGGGCTATAGGGCCCGAAGGAGGCGGTGCTTCCTGCCACTGTATGTGACCTCTTAAAAGGAGAGGGAGAAGGGTCATGTGAACCTTCTCCCTGCTCCTGCCTGCTGGGTAGATACGCTCCTGGTCAGATCAGAGGACTACTTCGGCTGTCTACTCCGTTCTGTATTCGTGAATCTATTTCCTCAATTTATCTTAATAAAGTTCCCTAATACTTCTTAAACAGATTCCTGTGGATTTATTGCTTTACTTCCATAGGCTGTCTCTACATACACAGTGAATTTCCTTATATGTGCAGACTCATAGCAAAGAGATGATAATTCTATGAAACCATTTCCTCAATATACTACTCATTTTGGTCAAGGTTATTCATTTCGTTTGTTCTTGGCATTTGCTTGTTTTCAAGGCTAGTATTTTATTACTAAATTCACTTTGTGTGTGTCTCTGTGTGTGATTAAAGGTTAAATATCTCTATCATTGATTAAAGCACCAAAAATGGTATCAAGAATTTCAGAATCCAAGAGAAAATATTTTTGGCAGGCACACCTTGTCACTAACAAAGAGGGTGTCTTTTGCTTTCACAGGTAGCCTTGAGGCTTTGAAGGAAGAACAGGACAGTGGGTGGCATAGAGTTTGTTGTGTTGGTTCTTGAAAAGCTTGGTGATATTCAGAAGTAGAAAGGAAAATTTACTTGCAGCACATGCTTCATTTTTGAAAGAATTTTTTTTTACTTTCTTGTACCATCCCAAAGATCCCTGGAAACTAAGATAACCTGACATCCAAAAATAAACCAGGAAAGGGAAAACAAAACATAGCTCCATGGAGGGAACAGAGGAACTTATCAAACATGTGATAAGTGCTGTGGGATGGTCTGCATGTCAAACATGTTGCTTATTGGTCAATGAATAAAACACTGATTGGCCAGTGGTCAGGCAGGAAGAAGTATAGGCAGGACAAGGAGGAGAGAATTCTGGGAAGTGGAAGGCTGAGGAGACACTGCCAGCCGCCACCATGACAAACAGCATGTGAAGATTCCGGTAAGCCACAAGCCATGTGGCAAGGTATAGATTTATAGAAATGGATTAATTTAAGATATAAGGACAGTTAGCAAGAAGCCTGCCACGGCCATACAGTTTGTAAGCAATATAAGTCTCTGTGTTTACTTGGTTGGGTCTGAGCGGCTGTGGGACTGGCGGGTGGCAGAGATTTGTCCTGACTGTGGGCCAGGCAGGAAAACTCTAGCTACAGGTAAGTGTTAGTGTGGTGGGCACTGAGTGGCCTCTGTATTCGCCACGCTGGTGCCATTCATGTCTACACTGTGTCCTTTGAGTCATCTGAGAGCTGCAAACATTTGCTCCTCCAAAAAGCCTTGCAGCTGCACAAACACAACCTGTGCCCCTCGGCTTACCAGTTTAATATGCTCTCGCTTCTGGTACTTCTCACTGTAATACTGCTCTTGCCGAAGATTAAGCAGCTGCTGTTGCTGCTTGTCCTTCAAGTCTATTAACTTCTGGGTCATCTCCGCATCCAGGGCAGCGAGGTCTTGCTCAATGGCAGATGAGCCATGGTCAGGGCTGCTGGGTTCAGATCTGCAAAGACACAGAGCTTAGCTCAGGAACTAAGCAGGTGGTAACAGGTGCTTGGAAGGTTCTGGAATGACTCCTCTCAGGGTCACTGGTCTTGGGAAGAGACTAAGCCACTAGAAGGAGAAGGTGAGACACCCACATCCAGATAGAAAACTATCTTTGAGTAAATTGCTCTTCACATTATATGGAGTGCTCAGGGGAGATGATGGATGAGTGAGAAATGATGTAATGAACACAATGCCTGGTGACTACTTTGAGAAACATGTAGGTTCTACTTGAGGATTAGGGAGATGGGAGCCAGGACGACATAGCTAGGACCTCAAGGTCTTGGCTTCTCCTGACACATCTTCAGATCTTACTTGTTTTGGAATGTTGGTTTTTTTTTTTTTTTTTTTTTTTTTTTGCTATTTTGAGGGACAGTCTAAAAAATAACCACATGGTAATATTCTACATCTTCCATAAAAACAGGGTTCAAGCCATTACAACGCCACTAGAAATAAATCATTGGGTGATCTGATACTTGGAAAGCATTTCTCTCTTGGAAGAACATGCAAACTTTGTTTAATCAGAGAAGTAGAGTTATCTATCCTTTTCTCAGAGGCTAAGAGTTTAGTTCAATGTTCAAGGACAGAAACTGCATCAAAAGTTGGTGGTGTGCTGCAGAAATACAATGTGAGCTATTCACATGATATTTTATCATGTATGTCACTTAAAACTTTTAGTAGCCATCTTCAAAAAAGAAGTGAGTGATACTAATTTTAATAAGATATGTTATAGGATGGGTATGATGTGAATACCTGTAATCCTAGCATTCAGGAGCCTGAAACAGGTTGATTGTGAATTTGAGTGCCATTTTAGCTACATGTTAAGCCCTGGATGCAAAATAATAATTGTGTGTATGTATATTAATCTAACAAATTAGAAGAACTCAAAAGATATAATAGTTATTTTATCTTTGTTTTACAATAGACTCCAGTAAATATGTTGTATAATCCATAGTTTGAGCACATCATAGTACTGATAAAATGCACTTTTTTCTTGCCCAGGTTAAATGTGGATTTCCCCACTGAGCTATACCCTCAGCCCAAATGACCCACATTTCAAGGGCCTAATAGCCACATGTGGGTCATGGTTCTTGTCTAAGACGTGTGTGTGTGTGTGTGTGTGTGTGTGTGTGTGTGTGTGTGTGTGTGTGATTCAAGCAGATCAGAAGGTTTTGGAAGCCCTGTCTGGCTTCCTCTACATGATGGCATCTTCAGACATCATAGGATGTCCATCCATATACACGTCTCCTGTAATGTTATTTTCATGAGCTATTAGGACTTTGCAGAATAAGGTGTAAAAGTGAATAAACAAATGAAAGTGTGCATCACTCAACCGGAGTTCTTAGGAGATATTTTAGAGTAAACTTCCCCTTCACTGGCTGTGTAGTTACAGGTAAATGCTATCGATTTAGCCTTTAGATTCACCTTCAAAGAGTGACACATTTCACCTGCACAGAGCGACAAATTTCACCTGATATCTTTTACATCTGTTCTACCTCTAAGGAAAGGTGATTTTGCTGCCTTTTAAAAACCAAGTATTGCATGTTGATCGTGTTTTCAAGGTGAGCACATGTTACATCATATGTCACAATATGGCTCTGAAGCCGCATCTTGTCTTTCTCTATAGCCTGGTGGCAAAGAGGATGACTCTGAGGACTGTGAGAGGAAGGTTGCAGCACAGCCTATTGTGTTCCCAGCCCGTGGATGGGTGGCTTGCCCCCTCACAGTTTCAGGGCGGGCAATTTATAGAATTGTCACCTGGAGAAGAGGGCTGTATTTCTCAGTGGCAATCTTTCGATTTAAGTCAAGCCCTTGAAAGACTTTAATGACAGCTGATGACATGTTTCCAGGAAAGCTCAGACTGTGAATTCTACATCCAGTTTCCTGGGTCTGTGATGATGGTTGGATTACCCTGACCACATCTACCCATTTATCAGCTAATAGGAAAAATCAGGAAATCTCATAAGACTGATTTATAAAACAAGTGTCTTGGCTCATCCCTAGAACCCAGCACTCAGGAGGCTGAAGTATAACAATGTAAAACTGAAGCTAGGCTCAGCCAGTTCAGGGCCAACCTGAGCTATACAGAGACTGTATCTCAAAAAAAACAACCAACTAACCAAATTAAAAAAAGGAATATTTTTTAATTCAAACTACAGAAAATCAAGTAAATAAGGGAAACAATGACTTAAAATGTTTTTTAACCAGTATGATATTTATTTAAAAACTCAAAACACTGAAATAGAACTCAAGGGTACTTTTGTTTTTAAAAATTAAATATCTTCTAAATTATGTATTTTAACAACATAAATAACATTTTACTTTAAATAGTGTGGACTGGTGTTCATGATGATTTTTGAATAATGTCTTACACAGTGCTATTAGTGTTCATTAAAGAACTAAAGTTAAAAATGTAAAATTGTTTTGACATTTAGCTAAATAAACCCAAGGAAGACAAAAATTGTTTCCTAAAAAGACAACAAGAAAACTTAAGTAACCTTCTTCACTTTATTTCTTGTTCCCTAATTATTAAACATTGAAGAAAATATTTTCACAATAAAATGAACCTCACTAATCAGAGAGCAAAATATTATTTATCACCAACAGACCTGCAAAAAATTGCCCCAAGAAAATACATGATCACAACTTAGGAAAGTGGGCTCAAACATTTAGAACAGTTGATAAGTAATCTTATTTGGCTTTTGCTATTTTATAAATACATTCACAGTATGGACTTATACACTAGAGCATAATCAGTTTCTAAATCCTTTTGTGGGACAATAGGCACCTCTTCTGAAAATAATCACATGTCAGGCTCCAAAGTTACTATGCCACAGAACACAGCTGATAGGTATCACGCTCTGGCATATGGCAGCATCCTGTGCTCTGTTTGTGTTTCTGACCAGACTTCAGGTCCTTGTTGCTGTACTGTGGAAGATGTATGCATATACTTTGTGGGGCTGCTGTGGAGGAATGAATAGGTAAGATGTCTGTATATACCTTGTGGAGCTGCTGTGGAGGAATGAACAGGTAAGATGTCTGTATATACCTTGTGGAGCTGCTGTGGAGGAATGAACAGATAAGATGTCTGTATATACTTTGTGGGGCTGCTGTGGGGAATGCACAGGGAAGTGTATGTGAGTGCTTCATTCCTTTGTGTTCTTCCCAGAACCTCAGCTTATCCGGAAACATTCTTTGGAAATTTTCCTGTTTATCTGTTGCAAATGTAATAGTTATGATAGGTTAAGATTAGATAAGGATGGACCCTAATTTAGTGATTATTATCTTTAGAAGATGGAGAACATGTATCCCTACACAGAGAGAAAGCCATGTGATAGTGTGGGCAAGAGTCTGATGTGATGAGTCTACATGCTAAAGTAAGCCAGGGATATTTCCTGTAACCACTAAAAGCTGGAAGAGACCAGGAATGGTGTTCCCCTACACCTCTTAGAGCTGATGCCCTGCTCACACATTGATTTTGGATTCCTAAGCTCTGGAACTGTCTAACAGTGTTTTAAACACCCGGTGTGTGGCACCTTGCTCTATGATTCTAGGTAACCAATCCAGCACATCTGCCTAACACATCCTGGATGTGATCAATAGAGGAGATCACCCAGGGGTGAAACAGTCCCACACCGGAAGGCAAAAGAGCCCAGTGTGATCAGCCAGAACCTGTGTCACAAAGCCCAGGACCCTCTAGATGAATAACCTACAATGCAATTTGAAAGCAAATGCCAGACTGAGATCCACATGGAAAATGGGAAGCAGATGCTAAGACCCTGAACTTTGGCAGCAGGTATCAGCTATAGTTTAGAGACAAAGTCCTTGATCTTCATGAAAGAGATTTGACAGGAGGAGCCCATGAGTCTGGGGAATCCTCCTTCTCATCACAGCACAGTCTAAGCCAGCAGCAGTGGTTTTCATGTGGCTGGGGAAGGAGATTGGAGAGGCAGGTGGGATTTAACCAAGGCCTTTATAATGTCTTTCTATTTCTAGGAACCACTGGAGTTCTGGACCAAATGATTTTTTTTTTGAGACCTAAACAATATGAACTTTTATTAAAATGTTGAAGTTAAGAGAGATGATAGGGAATAGCTTATTTAGAGCAGGGGGGTTTTCAGGGAGAGTTTTCTGAGAGCTAATCTTATCAATAACAAGTTTTGGACCAACAGTGCCAGCCAATCCTATAGCTTATCAGAGCTGCAGAGGCCCCACTTGGGGCAGACACTGGGATGGAGGCCTAGATGTCTGAGTCTCAGCAGCATTCCCATTGCTCTTCTTATGAGGTAAACTCTGCTTTAGCCAGAGTGGAGTGCCTTGAACAGATGTGGCCATGGTGAGGACATATATTTCAGTCTCCCCAAAGGATACCTGCGAAGTTACAGAGCCACACAGACCATGTCTTCTCTCTTCAGGGTATCCATTTCACATCCCAAACTCATTTAGGCAAAAAAAATAAAATAAAATAAAATAAAATAAAATAAAATAAAATAAATAAAAAAATAAAAAAAAGACAAGAATCCAGTCCTTCCTTCTATTTCTGCCACCTGCTTTCTAGGAGAAACATTTAGCATCACTCAGCTGGACTCCTGATAAAGTGTCCCCTCCCAGTCTCTCTGTTTGTGCTCTCAGTCCTCAGTCCTCACAGAGTACCATCTGGATACCACAACTTCAGCATCACCTGCTCCAAGCATTACTGAACCAAAACCTGCCTGTAGCTCATGAAAAGTCCAGCATAAGAGTCCAGCTTCCATGCAGCAGCTAGGAGTATTGTCTGAGGCTATTAATTAGACTATACACATTTCACTGAATTGTTTTCTTCAGTGTATTCTTACTCAACCACGTAAGTTCTGAAGTACTTGCCGCTTGCTCCAGCTCTAAAAGACCTTGGTTAAATGGTGCTCTGTCTGAGTTGTTAGACTTCATTTTGTGTCATTCTACTTGGGGGCTTACTAGGTCTCACTCATTTTGCCAACTCTACTAACCCTGGAACAAGTTGATTTTTCCCTTCTTTGAATCTTTCCCCTGGCCTGGAAGCATCTCCTCTCTCTCTCTCTCTCTCTCTCTCTCTCTCTCTCTCTCTCTCTCTCTCTCTCTCTCTCTCTCTCTCTCTCTGGTTGTCTGTGGTTGACACCTCATTCTATATTGACATGTAAGAATGCCTTTCCCAGCTGGGAGTTTTGGCATGTGCCTATAATCTCAGCATTTGGACAGCAAGGCAGAAAGATCATAAGTTCAAGTCCATCCCAAGTGCCTTAGGGTTTCTATTGCTGTGATGGACACACTGACCAAAAGCAGCTTGGGAAGGAAAGGTTTATTTGGTGTACATTTCCTGGGTCACAGGCCATTAAGGGAAGCCAAGGCAGGAACTCAAATAAGGTGGAAACCTGGAGGCAGAAGCTGATGCAGAGGCCATGGACAAGTGCAGCTTACTGGCTTGCTCCTAATGGTCTGCTCAGCAGCTTGCTTTCTTTTAGAACCCAGAACCGCAAGCCCAGGGGTGGAACCACCCACAATGGGCTCGGGCCTCCCATATCAATCACTAATTAAGTGACTGCAGCCCAGTCTTACAGAGACATTCTCTATTGGGATTTCCTCCTCTCAGATGACTCCAGTTTGTGTCAAGTTGACATTAAAACTTGCTGGCACACCAAGCTACATGGTGGCACTCTGTTTCAAAACTCTATAGAGACCTGGGTACATGACTAAGTAGTAAAGACTTGTCCAGCACACACAAGTCCATGGGTTCCATCTCCAGCACTCTAAAAAACAAGGCAACAAACAAACAAAAATGGAGGGTATTCTGTTCTCTGAAGTCATTCTACACCATGATATTGTTCCTTTTTTTGATCATCTTCATGATTATGCTGTATGGTTACATTAGTTATCCATTTCCTTCTCATTATCATGGTATCTTGGGTTTCTATCGCTGTGATTAAAACCCCATGACCAAAAACAACTTGGGGAGCAAGGGGATTATTTCATCTTATACTTCAAGATAACATAACAGTTCATCATTGAAGGAAGTCAAGGCAGGAACCTCAGGACAGGAACTGATGCAGAGACAAGGAGAAATGTTACTGACTTGTTCCTCATGGCTTGCTCAGCTTGCTTTCTTATAGACCCCAGGACCATTAGCCCATGGGTGGCACCACTCACTGAGAACTGGACCATCCCATATCAAACATCAGTCAAGAAAATGCATGACAGCATCTTCCATGGGCAGTTTTGTGGGGACACTTTCTCAGTTGAGGTTTTTCCTCTTAAAAAATGACTCTTGCTTGTGTAAGTTAACATAAAACTAACCAACACACGAGACTATATATTTGCTATTTGAGGGTAAAACTTTTATAGGCTACAATCATTGCATTATCCACAGGGCATGAGAAATACAATAATAATAATATTTAATACCTGTGCTAGGCAAGCTTCTCTCCACCACATTCTGAGTATACGATGCTGTGAGAGCCGTAGCCCTCCACGTACATATCAGGGCATTATGAGTTTCAGGCATCAAAAGAAGGCTGAAACATCTCCCTCGTCTCTCCAACTACATTCTAGTTACATAAGAGTTCTGTACCTGCCCTGTTGGCTGTTGCTATGGTGGGAGGGGGGCGTCAGCCACCTGATACTTGAGTCAAAGGATAGAGCTCTGGGAGTCTGTGTATCCACCCCAGAATTTGTTCAAATGTAAAAAATCCCTACCTACAGTCCCAGCTATCCTGGAAACAGAGAAAGAAAGATAACTGGAGTTCAGCCATTCAAGATTAGCCTGGACAACTAGCAAGATATTGTCTCTTACAAGGAAAAAGAAAAGGAGGGGAAAGAAGGAGGAAGGGAGGAAAAGAGGGATGGAGAAAGGCAAATGTAGTTCACAAGCAAAAGCGAACCAACTCAAGAACAGCAGGGAGTGGAGCAGGTGGTATGACTTTCCTCCCTGTGGTGGCAGGTGAAAAAATATGGCACAACACATAAATCATCACCCCCTGGGGGGCAGCATCTCTTTCCGCATGGTATAAAGTTAGCAAGTCCCTATCACTCACTTTTTCTTGCTGTCCTTCTTGGCGGACTTTTCCAGGGCTGCCCTCCTTCTCAGGTAGTCATTCTGGATCTCGTTGTACTTGGTGGTGTGCTCCTTGATGAGCTCGGTGGTTTTCTTGTGGTGTCTCTTGACCAGGTCTTTCATTTCTTTGTAGTGCTTCTTTTGAAGCTTCACGAACGCTTTCTGTTGCTTGAGCTCTTCAATGGTCTGCGCCTCCACTTCTGCAACAGGGGACGAGCAGGAGAGCTGAGTGACAGGGTGGACTGAGAGTCCAGAGGAAGGGACGGGGACATCCTATTCATAGAGGAGCAGCCCATCCCTGCCAAGAGCAGCTGGACAGCACAGCTTGAGTATCAGACCTATCAGTCAACTGCTCTGGCTTGCCAGCTTAGCAAGGTGCCAACCAACTTGGCAGAGACCCAGTTCCTTCATCTGTAGTTTTGCAGTTTCGTGTCCCTAGAAATAGAGTCTGGGATGGGGATTCCGGTGTCTGTGACTTACTGGGGGCTGAAGGGACAGGAGGGAGGCAGAGACGAAGAACGGCAGTGGAAACAACTGAGGAAGGTGTGTGGCAACTTCAGTACCACTTTCCCATAATCCCAGGGGAACCCCAGTGTGTACTGCACACCAGGACTGGTCTCCTCATGAATAAAGAAGGCCAGCTTCTTGAGAATTTGGGGCACTCAGAAGGGGGACATAACTTTGTAGAAATGATCTCCCTTTAGATAGAGGTCGAATTTGTAGAAAAGTAGAAATTGGACTTTAGCAACCTAGGCTCACTCAGGCTGGGAACAGGGTGTACCACATCAGAGGAAAAGGTAACAAGTTTCCTACTTCATTTGTTTAAAGGATGATGACCCTCCTACCAGTTCACAAGCCTGGTGTGATGGTGAAATAAAAAAAAATTCATGGAAAGTGTTGAATAGTTTTGGGCATCATACATGCAGAGACTTTGCAAATAATCACACATCTCTCAGGGACTCACTGACAAGGGCCACACCACAGGTTTCTCCCTCTATCTCAGTGGATGTGGTAGTCGAGTGTGTCAAGAAGGTGTCCTTTAATCTGAACTTTACGAAGGCTCCAGCAGGGCTAGTGGCCACCTGTATGACTTCAGTGTTTTATCCAACGTTGAGAAAAATGGTCAGTGTGACAAAATCTGGCCATAAATCATTCTGTATTTCATATGCACACTTCATCACTTCTATGACATGCATTTTTAAAAGTGCATTATCACTTTGGAAATCAAGATTCCACACTAGTTCCCCTATTGCTTTTCCTAGTGTTATAGGAAGGGGGCTTCAATGTATGGTGTCCTAATTTCAATGAATTATCATTTTTTGGACCTAGATTAAGTCAAAGTTCATATGTCTCCATTTCTTGATATGAAATTTCTGTTCTGGGAACAACAACAACAAAAAAGATACTATAAATATTTAGAGCTGTCAAGTGATTCAGAAATAATATGTGTCAAAAATCACAACAAAGTTGACTAGAAAACGAAATGGATTGTGCGTAAACAGGGGAATTGGGATGGCAATTTCTGTTGCTAAACTGCTGCAGGGGCATTTCCTGCTCTCACCATGCATCTGCCCTGACAGCTCATTTTTCTTCTTTTTGAAGAAAAAAGCCAAGGAGAGAACTAGGTACATTTATTTAACGGTTTCCCTCAGGCTCAAACTGACTTCGGGTGGTTGCATAATAAGTGCTTGCATTAAGAATTTATAGTCCTGAGGCATTGACACATTTCCTGGTAACAAACTCCACCTTATTTTTTTTAAAAGAAATGGTTTCTGGAAAATCAGCTGTGGACAGTTTCAAAATGGGACTCCCCATGCTCTAGCCTATAAGAAAAAGACACCCTAAGCTGCCTTTAAAAAAGCCTCCAGGCCAAAGGCTATCCCTTGGAATATCCCAAAATGTAAAAGTTAATGTCCATTTGCATAAAGACACAGTATTGCTAATGGGTGAGCTGCCCAGAGGCAGCCACTGTTAGAGTGGTGGAGTAGACCCCCCTGCCTCTGTGTATACATTCACATATTTTTAGAACACTTCAGCATCTTGTTTTCTACATCAGTGTTGTATTGCTTCCCATGGAACTCTTTCAAACTATGCTTCGTGGTCTTATAGGTTCCTAATAATTTTTATATTTTGATGACACATAACTGTGTGCATAAAGAGCATCTATCCAAAATCTCCAGTCTGGAACATTTTTTGCAAAGTTCCCATGCTTCAGGGACCATCACCAGGTAAAAACCAGAATACTGCCAGGACCCTAGACATCTTCTGGAACCCCCTCCCCCAAGGCATAATCTAAGTCTAGGTTTCCTACAGTGATTAGTTTGGCCAGTCTTTCTTTGAACTTCAGGCGGGTGAAATCATGCTCTCTCATGTCCTACCTCCTTTTCTCAGCACATGCCTTAGCTGTCTGCCTTGTTGGAGGTGATCACAATCTGTTCTAATTGTTACCCTCCCCCCACTCCATTCTGTAACTGCACCATTGTCCACTTATCCACCTCACTGTTGGTCAACATCTGGTTCTTACAAGTGGCTCTGTTTTTGGTGAATGCATGCATACATTCTTGTTCTGTTTTGTTCCAGACATTCCAAACATTTTTAAGACTCCACTACACTGTAAGTGCTAATTGTACTGATGAAAGCGTAGGTCAATTTGAGTCCTGTTGCTTGATGTAACAAACTCAAGTTCATATGAAAGATCATAACCATTGTGTATTTCATACTCACAAACAGGCTATATTCTGCATATCTGAAATATAGCTTATTGTCAGCACAGTAGGGGGACACACATTCCTGTTACCTGGCTCTTGTAGCCAGGAGGAAACTACTATTTTTTTTCTGAAATAGGTATCATCAGAAACTATTATTTTTAGCCAATAGGGTCTTGTCTGCCAACTCTGGCTACTTTTCTGTGACTTTACATTAGATAATGTGACCAAACTCAGGCCAGATGTCTACAAACTCTTAAAACATTTAATGATGCTAGTTTTCAGAGATAGATGGCAATCTCCTCCCCTCTAAACACTCACCATGCAGTGTTCAGTTGCCAACTTCCATGCAGAGAAAAGGCTAGCACTCACCTGTTAAAACACTCTGGACCAGGTCTTCTGTTTTGGCGGGTGCCTTTACAGAACCTGCAACCACAAAGATCAAAGGAATGGCCTTCTTTGTTTTTCAATTTTTATCCCATTCTAAAAATTAATGTTTGGACTTGAGGGTTGTTGCTCAGTGGTAGTGCACGTGGCCATCTGGGTTTCATCTCTAGTACTGGAAGGCAGTACCCTTTGAGTCTAAGTCTCTTTAGAGACAATAGCTAATTGTAGTAGAAAGCTATTTACAACACAATTACTCTAAAACTTCTTAATTTGTAACTTTGATTCAATCCTATGTCAATAAGCAATTTTGTGTATTTTCCACAAACAGGGAAACAGTCTTCCACTTGCAATTGAAAGTTCAAATCAAGGAATTAAATCTCAGTAGTGCTACTGCCATCTTCTGGCAAAATCAGGAATGACGTGATTAAAGGCTGAATGCAGACCAAAGGCCAGTACCAAGTTTTGCAAACAAGAACCATTATCAGCACCCAAATTACTGAGCAAAGTGTAAGGGGAAAGAGGGTATGTATGCACTTGAAGAATGCTTCTTCCCATACACCTAGGAGTGGGAATCAAAACTTTCAGAGGGATGCACTTTGACCTAGGGACTCGATATCATCAGGATGGGACATGCCAGCATCACTTGTCCCTGATAGGATGCATCAAGAAGGGCACAGCATCAGAACAAAACCTCAATATGGTCACAGGAAAACACTGAGGCAGCTCAAAGTGAGGGACATTTGGAAAACAATGATCACAACTCCTCCAAACTATCCAGGGGTCCGAGAAATAAGAGAGAGTTGGGGGCTGTTATAGAGGGAAGGCAGACAGGATGAGCAAGTGCAGTGTGGGACCCTAGGTGTGAATCTGCAACAATACATGGACACTGGAGTAAGGAAGGCCAAGTTCACACAAGGCTTGCTTGTTGTGAAGGTTTACTGTGATCTTGTTGAATGCTGACTTTAGGGGAAGAGGAGAATTGTGTCATACAGTTTGTACAATTTAAAAAATGTTTCCTGGCTAGAGAGATGGCTCAATGATTAAGAGCACTGGCTGCTCTTCCAGAGACCCCAAGTTCAAATCCCAGCACCCACGTGGCAGCTCACAGTTGTCTATGGGATCTGATGCCCTCCTCTGAGGTGCAGATGTACGTGCAAATAAAACACAGATAAAATACACGAAATAAATAAATTTTAAACAAAAATAAAAAAATGTTTTCTGTAAGTCAAATTAAAGTATTACTTAAAATCAAAATGTTAAAATGGTAAATTCTCTTTTATTTGAATAAGCAATAAACTATAGTTCAGAAGCACTGAAAATGTTTCCACGTGGTAAAATGTTGTTTCTTATTTATGGTTAACAACTTCCTATTATTGATTTCACTGACTTTCTTAAAAGCAGAGTTTCAGTTCATTCATGTTTGATACAAATGAAGTAGGAGTTGTGTTTTATAAATTTGTACCCTTGCACACCAATGAGAAGATCTGAACTTCACCAATGTCAAGTTCCATCATGGCAGAGAAGGAAAAGGGCTGAAGTCACACTCTCATGGAGGAAACTCTTTCCCCTCCTATTTTATTAATTTTATTAACTGATTCAACTCGATGGGTCAAGCACATGCTGCTCCTCAGCACTGGGTGACTGCAGAGGATGCATGGAGCTGAACTTGCTCTCAGGAACACTTCCGTCAGTTAAGAGAAACACACACACAAGCCCCCCCCACCACACACACACAATATACACTCACATACCACTTCAATATATCACAACACACACACCCCATACACACTCACACACCACTTTAATATATCACACACCACACACACACACACACACACACACCCCATACACACTCACATACCACCTTAATATATCACATCATACACATACACACACAAACTCACATACCACTTTATCACACACCACACACACACACCCCATACACACTCACATACCACTTTAATATATCACACACCACACACACACACACACATACACACAAGCCCCCCACCCCCTACCACATACACACACTCACATACCACTTCAATATATCACACACCACACACATACACACACATACTCACACCATACACACTCACATACCACTTTTATATATCACACACATACTCACATCATACACACTCACATACCACTTTAATATATCACACACATACTCACACCATACACACTCACATATCACTTTAATATAACACACACACGCACACACACACACACACACACACACACGCATGCATGCACGCACACATGCTTGTTCACTCGCTTGCTCGCTCGCTCACTCACTCACTCACATTAACCAGAATGAGGTGAAATGCCAACATGAGCTGCCCCAAAATGATAGGATTTCTCTGAGGAGTGAGACAAATGAATGTAGCTTTGGGTGAATGAAGAGTAGAAGCTAAAAGCAAGCCCTTTAGTAGTACCAGGTATCATGTCTGACCTGGCTTTCCCTTCACTGGCATTGTGCCTTTCAGGAAATTCTTCATCACCCCCCAAAATGAGACAACAATAGAACACATCCAGTGGAGGACCAGAATGATGATGAAGACCTAACCCATAGGCGTGGCCTCACAGGTAGCCTAGCATGGGCAGACATTTAAGGTTACTGGAAAGTCTGATGTTGGCAGAGACTTGAAGTAGAAGGGAGAATGTGCTTCTAAGGCATAGTTGTAAGTTGCTTGAAGAACACTTCACAAGCTCAACTCTATCAGTGGGTGGATCATAATTCACCCCCAAATAACAACCCACGACACAAGTGGATTCTAGGTCGTCAGCAGAGCCAGGTGAGAACCTGGGAGGCCCTGTGACATTCATCCATGCATCCACCCAGCTTCCCACTCACTCAAGTCACACAAGGGCATGCTTTCTTTCCTCCCTCAACGCCACAGTCTTCTGCAGCAGTCCCCAGAGGCTGAAGGTTGGACATCTAGCAAATAGCTCTGTCTCCACTGCTTACCTGGAGCTGGCTGGCTGTGTGGAGCCTGGGAAGGTGGTTTGGGTGCAAGGGATGTTGTGTGAGTCACCCCATTTTCTGCTGGCGTGGTCCTGCTTTCACTTGGTGCCTCTGATGATGTTTCCCCAGGGTCAGCCTAAAATCATAAACACCTTTCAATTTTCTGTTTCACATTGCTTTCGTCGTCTTCCTATGCCAATGAGGCTACACATTACGGCACTTCCACAGTGCGTTTGGAGTCTGAAATATCAAATTTGAAACTGTCTGGAAAGCGAGATTGACTCGGCATAGTGTGAAATCACATAGCAGCAGGTTAACTGCACAGAAGGCTCTGGTCTCTTCTCCAACTTGCCCATGCTCTTGGACAGAGCCTTCCCATACTGCCTCTGGATCTGGCCAGGTGGTATGCTTCCATCAAATGAATGAACAGGAAATCTAATGCAAACAAGGGACCATAAAGACATGCATCCGTCCAATCTTTAGCAGATTCCTGCTGTAGCCGTGGAGATGAGAGGCTCTGTAGAAGGACAACTAAGTCCTTCTGGCTGGGATGTCCCAGGCAACATAGCCCTAGCGGAATACACACTTGTGTGAGATAGCTAAATTAATCTAAGCCTGGTCCAGAGTGGCAGAGCTGGGCTGCTGAATAAATAGCACAGAAGGAGATAGTAACCATTTTGTTTCAGGCCGTCTGCTTCCATGCCACAGCAAGAGCTGATGTGCTGGGTAGGAGTGCAGACGTCGGAGCCAGATATTCTCAGATTCGAATTCAGTATGCCGTTAACAAGTCACTTAGCTCTCCATGCTGTTTCCCCATCTTTATCCTCGAGGGTATACATAAGCTTGGGGTCATGATATCGTCTATCTTAAAAGATTTCTTCCAGGATCAAAACAGTCAATGTTTATTAAGTACCTAGAACACTTTCTTGTGAAACAGTTAAGATTGTGTGACATTACCAATGGATGATAACAAATGTCTCAAGACTCATGAGCCCTTTATTCCACCCACTCCAGCAGCTATGTCCTACTCAAAGCAAAGGTTCAATAAATGTCTGTTGAATCAATGCTGATCCTTATGAAATAATCGCCTCTATAATTGCATAGTATTCCAACAGTTCTTTCCAACACTCCAAGTGCCTTCCAGCTGTTTTAGACTTGCTCTCCATGTCCACAGCACGTTTTACTGTTGAGTTGACTCTAGTATTTTGCTATGTAGTGCATTTATAAGGTACATTAGGAATGTTTTCTTCTACCGGTCATCTGGACCCCAACACTGTGACATTTGGGCAGTTTTACCAAAGGAAGACAGAAGTATAGACACCATCACTGATTCTTATTCTCTTCTCCCCCCAAATCACTGCTTTTCATTTTTCAAACAAAACCTTATTCTGTAGCTGCGGATGGCCTTGAACTCATGATCCTATTCCTACAGCCTCAGAGTTGACTTTGAATCAGTCTCCTCAAAGTATCTTTAACTTAACAAATAGCCCTGTTCATTGATTAGGCCTCTTCAGTGTAGCTGATCTCCCTGGGATGGGTGAAAAAAAAGTAAGCCTTGGTACCAGGCCAAACATCAAGCAGGAGAGACAGGAGCCTACATAACCTAGAAGTATTAGATCCTGCTATTGTGAAATTATGTCTTTTGATGGGTGGATAAATCTAGCTGGTAAACTCCAGTATGGTCACATTTAGTCAGCATCCATCAAGAAAATTCTCCCTAGAGTCACATGCCAAGAGGAATGATGGTATATTCTTTGTTCAACCAGACACTGCAAATAAGAGCCTCTTGAATGCAGTGTATGGGTGGGGTTTTTGTTGTTTGTTTGTTTTGTTTTACTTTGTTTTTTGCTTTTGTTTTGTCTTGTCCAGTGTTGCCAGACTTTTCCATGCAGGACATGTTATACACAGAGAATAGTTTTCATGTTTTTCTTAAAAACAAAACAACCCAGAGTTAATGACCTGGAGCTGTAAAGTCATGAGAAGGAAAAGGGAAGCCATACCTAAATTTTGAGAAAGCTCTTATAAGTACGACAGACACTGCTCAGTTTCTACCTATAACTGCCAGATTTTGAGGAATGATGGAAAATGAAATATTCATGTGAACTAATACATTTTCAAATGACCAAAAGGCCAAAGTGCACCTTCAGGCTGCATTAAACCCAGAGCAGGCTTCTGCACCTCGTGACTGGAGGAGCAGGGTTTGCCTGGAATCCTGAAGAAAAGATGCTGTGTGCTGGAAATGCCCTGAGCCAAGGGCCAACAAATGTGCAGCTCACACATCCTCTGTCCTGCCAAACACATGTCAGGGGAAGAAGGAGAGTAAGGAGCTGATTAATGGGTCCTGGTGTAGTCAGATTTGCCAGGGCCTCTTAGGATTTTTCTGGAGACAAATGTGATGTGTAAGTGAGCATCTATGATGTCAAACAACAACAGACTGATGCTTGATCAGTTTGCTGAGGGATGTGTAGAGGAGCCCCAGCTGACAGTTTCCCTAATGGAAACTGATAACAGAAGTAGTTGAAGGTTCAGTGGCCTGGACCCTGTTGTGTACTGGCTTCATCTCAGCCGCTCAGATGGGCCTTGCTTACATGGCAGAGTAACCACAGATGGTACTGAAAGACTGCACTAAAACCTATTAAAAGGAAGCTGGAGGTCAGATAGGTGATATGAGAACTTGTTATAGTTTAAAGTCTAAATATTTTGAATAGCAGGCATTCTGTATTCTATGATAGTGGCAACTCAAGGAAGCATTAACACAACAGTGAGTTATAGCTAAGCCAGAGACACATAAGTAGGTGAATGTAATTTCCAAAGAACTCATCCTGTTGCACTAAAACAGCCCTCACAGAAAAAAGCAAATAAATGGTTAAATACCTACAGCTGTGAAGTACTACATTTAACTTTTTTTTTTTTGTTTTTTTTCGAGACAGGGTTTCTCTGTGTAGCTTTGTGCCTTTCCTGGAACTCACTTGGTAGCCCAGGCTGGCCTCGAACTCACAGAGATCCGCCTGGCTCTGCCTCCCGAGTGCTGGGATTAAAGGCGTGCGCCACTACCGCCCAGCTTAGATTTAACTTTTTGATACAATTGGAAAATCAAGTCATTCCCACCAGACTGACACGTGAGATTAAATGCAAAAGCCAATTCTGTGCCCAGCTCAAAGAAATCTACACGTTTGACTATGTTTCTCCCCAGGCCACTCCATAATGGTCGCTTTCATGTGTTTAAACAAAACAAGCATAAAATCCTTTCCCAAGGTCCTGGACATCATGACAGAAACAAAGGCACCCAAAATATGTTTTTACAAACTAAACTGAAAGACCACTGGAATTCAATTACATGAATTTCAAAGAAGCAAAATTCATTAAAGTGGGACTTTGGTGCCTTACTAGATTTTTGCTTTTAGCCTCTGCCCCCTAGTGGTCATATGGAATTTCTGCAATATATTTTTCTTCCAAATAAGACCAAAATCAACTTTTAAAAACTAACATTTTCAACAATTCTCACTCATATAAACCCTCCTCTTTCTCACTAATTGGACTCCCGGAGCTCCACCCGGGGCCTGGCCGTGGATCTCTGCTTCCAGATCCCTCAGTCATTGGATGGGGGTGTTTGGCCATCCCATCACCAGAGTGGGTCAGTTTGGGCTGTCTCTCGACCATTGCCAGCAGTCTATTGTGGGGGTATCTTTGTGGATTTCTGTGGGCCTCTTTAGTACTTTGCTTCTTCCTATTCTCTTGTGGTCTTCATTTATCATGGTCTCCTATTCCTTGTTCTCCCTCTCTGTTGTTGATCCAGCTGGGGTCTCCCGCTCCCCCAAGCTCTCTTTCCCTCGACCCTCGCCCTTCACTTCCCCCACTTATGACCAGGCTGTTCATGAAGATCTCATCCATTTCTCCGTCATTGGGCAATAAAGCACAGGGACAAATAGCCAAATGAATGGAAACACATGAACTATAAACCAATGGCTGAGGGGCCCCCAACTGGATCAGGCCCTCTGAATGGGTGAGACAGTTGATTGGCTTGATCTGTTTGGGAGACATCCAGACAGTGGGACCGGGTCCTGTGCTCATTGCATGAGTTGGCTGTTTGAAACCTGGGGCTTATGCAGGGTAGCTTGGTTCGGCCTGGGAGGAGGGGACTGGCCCTGCCTGGACTGAGTCTACCAGGTTGATCTCAGTCCTCGGAGGAGGCTTTGACCTGGAGGAGGTGGGAATGGGGGGTGGGCTGGAGGGAAGGGGAGGGGGGTGGGAGGGGGGAGAACAAGGGAATCTGTGGCTGATATGTAGAACTGAATGGTATTGTAAAATAAAATAAATTAAATTAATTAATTAAAAAAAATAAATGAAATAATTAGAAAAGAAAAAAACATAACATTTTATATTTAAAAATTATTACACCTTTCCAAGAATTAAATTGAACACAAATCCCTTGAAAATATACTGCAGGTAAGTCAGCGAGTGGATAACTTAATGACTCTTCTTACAGGTTTTGTAAAAGGGAATTTGTAGACAAGATGTACAAATGCAAAAGACTTGCAGAGCAGACTTGTTAATTGTGGCTTTGGTAACCAACCAGCAGAGAATACATATCTTAAGAACTCTGTCGAATGTTTAACAGGAAAGCAAAATGTCTTTCAGCTCTCAGATGTGACTGAGCCACTTGAGGTATTGGAGGATCCTGGTTTTCCTGATTCCTGGGCTAGTGAGATGGCTGAGTAGGTAAAGGTGCTTCCCAACAAGCTTGATGACCTAAGTTTGATTCCTGGGACCCACATGGTGGAAGGCAGGAACAAACTCCAGAAGTTCTCCTCTGGATCTATACATATGTGCTGTGGCACACTCATGTATGCACTTCCCCCATTAAGTAAATAAATAAACAAAAGTAAAATTAATTAAAATATGCTGTCCCTTCCATGTGGATAGTTCATATGACAGTATGTTGACTTGGATCCTGGTGGCTGAAGGATGAGGTTAGCCATTTTCCCAGAATTACATGGAGATTTGTAATTTCAAGGTATCAGGACAAATGTGGCAAGGGTTGTGGCTCTGTTAGGGACAACATCTCACTCAAAACAGCTTTTCAAAACGCATAGGTAATTTGTACCTAAACTTTTCATTAGCGCAATTAACTCAGCTGTTGTACCTGTCCTATTCCTGAGAAATTCAGACTTGGTCCTTGAAAACCACATCCTGACTGTGCATTTCCACATGCTTAGGATAAGTGAAGCACACTGACATTAGCAGTCTGCTTTGAAATGCACTAAAAATAAGATAGAGTGTTAAGTGGGTATCGGGATTTATATGTGATAAAATGAAAATCAGGATTCAGTTGCAGACTGATACAAGAACATTAACTTTACGATTCTTTCGAGTTTTACTTGTGTTTGAAAATTTTTGAAGAGTCTAGTAGGACAAATGAGAAGTGAAGTCTTTAAGTAGTGGGGTAAATTTACCTTTTGCCTTCAGTCTTCTGGCTTTCTTTAAAAATTATTAATTTATTTACTTATTTAATCTGCATAAATATTTTTCCTGCATGTATGGATGTGTACCACATGTGTGCCCAGTGCCTTTAGAGGGCAGATGAGAATACTGGATCCCATGGAATTGGAGATGCAGATGGTTTTCAGTCCCTGTGTGGATGCTGGGAACTGAAACTGGGTTCTCTGCAAGAGCAGCAAGTATTTTTAACCACTTAGCTCATCTCCAGCCCTGTTTTTTCAAATATCTTAAAGAACACATAATATGTAAAATTAGTTTGGTATCTTCTGCAACTAATGTCCATGAAGTTCTTTCAGTAGTAACTGGAATGTAGTATAAACGTCTCTTCATATATCAGGGCTGCAACATCATTTAGATAAATGTAGCATTCCCACCACATATTGAACCACCAGTGACAACTGCAAGTTTAATGTGTGAGCTGTTATTAATGTAATTTTCTTCCTTAGAAATGAGGAAGAGAGAATATGATTTTTTTCAGGGTATGTATATGTAAATATATATCCATACACATACAAACATATGTGTGACTTGATATACATACATTCCAGCATAGTAACTGACATATAGTATTAAATAATATTTATTGAACGAGTGAATTAATGAATGAGTGGAGAAATAAGCCCACATTCAGTTTCTTGATGTTACATAAGCAATAGGTACACTTCATGGGCAAAGTCCTGAAACTACAGTACCACCTAAATCTTATGCTGAAATCGAAAAAAAATGTGTTTAAAAGAATGAATGGATAAATCTATGAATGGAGAAAGCATGATGCTGCCCCTCTTTATACATTTGACTAATCATCATGACTGGGGGATTAGAAAGCTTTTAAAATGTGAATGAACATGGTGCTGCTGACTATTCTATATATGTGTCAGTATCTACAGGAAGTTGGTTCCACAGTCCAGAAAATCACAAAAGCCACAGGTGCTAAAGACCCTTGGTGAAATGCATGCAAAATTTGTATAGACTCTAAGCACATACTCCATATACTTGTAGGTATTGCTATATAAATAGTTATTGTACTGACTGTTTAAGGAGAATTACCAGAAAAAAAGCCTGCACATTCATTACAGAGGCAATTTTAAACAAAACTCACAATCTACAGTTGGTTGAATGCATGGAGGCAGAACCCACAGATACAGAGGGCCAATTGTGCATCAGAGTTCCTGCCTCCTTTGTTAGAAATGTTTTTTAGAAATGTTAGAAAAGTTCAGTCGGGACTGAACTTTGCAGTGAGGAAGGTATCTTGGCTTGCTCTTCTAAAACGTAGTCTAAACACCCTGTGCATCTCTGTAGGGGTAGAGCTTTGAGATTAAGCCAGATTGTTTTGCACAGACTGTGGATAACCACTTAGAGTACAAATGCTAGACAGTATGAGTGGGGGGTGGGGGAGAGTTACTCCAGGAGCCCTTTTTGGGTTTCTGTGACTAAGCTGCCATTGTAGGGGATGCAATGAATAGGCTTCATTTGAGAAGAGCTACCCATTTGTGAGAGAGGATACAGGGCTCCAAAGCAGTGATTCTCAAGTGTGGTCCCCAGGTCAGCACCAGCAGCTCTTCAGATCCTTAGAAATACAAACTCTTGGGTTTACTCCATCCAACTGCATCACATCGGGGCCATCCATGGATGTTGGAGGAAGCAGCCAGGTGATTCTGACACATGCTGAACACCGAGCCCTGCTACTCAAATCCTGGAAGGCTGTTAGAACCACAGAATTTTATGACCTGTGCAAGACTCATTGAATTGGTATTATGTCATGATTTTTATGCACATTAAACTTTGAAAGTTCTACCTTGGAGCAGGGTGAAAGCCTTCACTACTTGAGAGTCATCCTTTTGTAATCCTTCTTCTGTTGTGTATGGCATGGGTGATGATTCCAGTGTTTTAGGAGGATGAAGCCAAAGCCCTGAATCGTAACCCACTGAAAACTTTCAATAGATTTGTGAAAGCAGCTGGATTGTAAACCAGTGATTGATTGGCTGAAGTTCCAGTGGCTAGCTGGGCTTCTCGTGATGTCTTTCTTTAGAAGACCACAGTCCTTTAATTAAGCAACTCACTCCACAATTGACTCCTCTAAAAGTGGGGGCTACTATGATTGCTCTAGGGCATTCAGACGAAGTGGCTTTGTAACTGTCAAAGCTAAGTAGCACAGAGATGAAAGGAAAGGTCTCATTTTCTTCTTCTTCTTCTTTTTTTTTTTTTTTGGTTTTTTTCGAGACAGGGTTTCTCTGTGGAGCTTTGCGCCTTTTCCTGGAACTCACTTGGTAGCCCAGGCTGGCCTTGAACTCACAGAGATCCGCCTGGCTCTGCCTCCTGAGTGCTGGGATTAAAGGCGTGCGCCACCAATGCCCGGCTCATTTTCTTCTTTAAGAACACCTTTTATTGGGCTGGAGAGGTGGCTCAGTGGTTAAGAGCACTGAGTGCCCTTCCAGAGGACCCAGGTTCAATTCTCAGTACCCACCTGGCAGCTCACAACTATCTGTAACTCCAGTTCCAGGGTATCCAACTCTCATGCAAAACACCAATGCACATAACACAAAAATAAATAAAAAACCCTTTTATTGACTCTTTGAGAATGTCTACAATGTATTTTGATTATATTCATCCTCTCCCCCATCTCCTCCCATATATAACTTACTTTTCCTACCCACCTAACTTTATGTTTTCATGTTTTTTAAACCTAGAAAGTTCAATTTGTGTTGCCCATACACTTTTGAGTGTGGCACCCTCTAAAGGAGTTGGGTGGATCTACCAGGAACCATACCCTTAGAGATAACTGACTCTCCCTCCCCTAGCAGTTATCAATTGTCAAAAGCGCCACAGCTAAAGGAACCCACCTCCCATGTCTATGCTGGGATTTTGTCTGCCTAGAGCTTGTGAAAGTCTTACTCATGCTGTCACAACAGCTGTGGTATGTTCATCTGTACAGGTGCTCTGCTGTCTAGGAGACTATGAAGAACCTTCCAGAATATTACAGTTTTGTCATGTGATCATGTGATGGGTGTGGTATAGATGCATTTTACTCAAAGTATGCTCCACAGGCCAGGAGATCCTGTCAATGAAGCTTATTAGAGAGGCCGAGTCTCCAGACTCACACCCAGACCCACGGAATCGGACTCAGCATGTTAGCATCCTATTCCAATCTTGATGTAAAATTTGGAAACATGCTGGCATAGATGAGGAGTTGTGAGAACATGTTGTCTGTGTTTCAATCCTAATTCCTTTGCTTACAAACTGCGTGGCCCTGGGCAAGAAATTTAACCCCTCAGTGTCTACATCTCCTCATTTGCTAAGAGGGGGCAATTAGAACATTATGGATTTTTAAAGCATAAGTAAAAGTGGGCCTGGCAGCTCATGACAGCAATCTTAGTTTCTTAGGGCCTAAGGTAAGCTCATGGCCTGTCCAGACTACATAGTGAGTTCAAGGCCATCTCAAGTAATTAAACTAGCTTCGGATGGAGCTCAGTGGCAGAACATTTGTCCAACCAAAATCCAACTAAACCAACCAAAGTGCCACATATGATAATACATTAAAGGGCCCAATAAACTGGCAGGTACATGGAAAGCACACAATGCTCATTACATTTACTTTTTCCTCTGGTCCTCTGATATGCTGATATGATCACTGTAAAGGCAAATAAAATAAAATAAAATAAAACAAAACAAAACAAAACAAAACAAAATAAAACAAAATAAAATAAAATAAAAACAAGAAGCAGCCCCACCACCCCATCCCCACCTGTCAGATCCTAACTTCTTGGTGTCTGGCCCAGGGCCTGAGATGCCCAGTACAGACAATTAGAGCCTACCTCCTAATGGCTCCTGGCACCTTATCCTAAATGGCCAGTCTCAGGGAGAACTCTAACCCATTCCTTCCCAGGGGTATGGTCCTTTTTCTCTCTGGGAATTTGCCTGCTGTGTTTTTGTCTATCATGTACATTGCTTATTAAAAGTTTTCCATCAGGCTCAGTGGGTACAGGCATTTGTTACAATGCCTAAGAACCTCAGTTTATTTTTGGTTGTGAGCCTAGCCTTTAACAGCCGAGCCATCTCTCCAGCCCTAAAATGTGGGTTCCTGGGATTGAACTCAGGTCATCAGGCTTACGTAGCAAGAGCATTTACTTTAATCCCAGCACTCGGGAGGCAGAGGCAGGCAGATCTTTGTGAGTTCGAGGCCAGTCTGGTCTACAGAGCGAGATCCAGGTGCAAAGCTACACAGAGAAACCCTGTCTCGAAAAACCAAAAAAAAAAAAAAAAAAAAAAAAAAAGAACCTCAGTTTAAACCCTAGACGCCACATGAGAGAAAGAGAAATGGCTCCCACAAATTAAACTCTGTTGTGTATGCAAGCACTCTGTGGGACATGAATGTGCACACACACACACACACACACACACACAAATGTGAATAGTAACGATAATAATAAAACATTTTTATGTCAATGCTATTCTGGCAAATCCTTCCACCTCCATGCCTTGGGCACACCATTGTCAGTATGACAACCATGCTCAAACATTTTATTTTGACATTAAGGTCTTTATAGAATATTTTCTAACTGAAATATTGAGCATTCACATTTTTCCTTTATAGGTATATTTTAAAAGTAGAAAACAAAAAGAGCTGCTGATATTTCATTTGGCATCTTTGTAATTACATTAAGGTATCTGGGCCTTGAACTTTTATTAAATTTGCAAACAAAAATACATCCATAGGCAGCATGCTAGTTCAATATGTATCAATGACTGACAGTCCTTATATATTACTTAAGAGGGTTTTTTTGTTGTTTATATCCTAAATTTTTTTATTTGACTTATAGATAAGTACCTATAAGTACTATAAATCTACTCCTAGGACTGAGATTATGTTTTTATTCTGCAATGTTGCTGATCAACAACCTGAACAATGATTTGTTTTGTTTTGTTTTGTTTTTTTGAGACAGAGTTTCTCTGTGTAGTTTTGGTGCCTGTCCTGGATCTCGCTCTGTAGAGCAGGCTGTCCTCGAACTCACAAAGATCCACCTTGCTCTGCCTTCCGAGTGCCAGAATGGTGATTTTTAAAGTGATAAAAATATTCATGTGCTGAAGAACACACCAGTCATCCCAGGCAGGGTGATGGAAAGTTTGGGGCCAGCCTGGGCTATACAGGGATATCTTGGCAAAAAGAACACAAAAATGAAGAGGAAAAACCAAAACTGAGAAGAAGAAAAAGAAGGAAGACATGAAAGCGAATGCAGCCAATCTCTATGTGATCTTCTAATATCCATCATAATTCACCTATTACATAAATATAAACATATAAACAGTCTGGACTAACATTAATAAGAATATAATCTGAACAATGTCTTTTTCACATGGTACATAATGAATGCCTATTAACTGAACCTCAGGAAAAACATTGGATTTAAAAATGTCATAAGAAGGTAACTTTCTAGCCTATTAGAAACCTGGCAATGTTTTACAGTTCAGTGAAGTTTTTATGCTCAAAAACAAAGGACTTTTGGAAGCATCATGTTAGAAGAATCAGACAGAAGATGTCTTTGCTTTTCAGTGATTTAGTTGCTAAATCAACACAGAATCACCTAGAAACACCCAGAGCAGCAAGATGTGTACTATTCATTCACTACAGCCATGGGATAAGGCCTTGGTGTTATCTAAGGAATGCCAAGGGAAAGAAATGTGGATATTTTGCTGACTCATCTACTGCTTTTTGACTTTAGGCTGAATTCCAAGAAGGTGTGTTCTAGCATGCCATGTCTTTGAGGTGCGACGTTACGTAGGCTGTGCCAGCCAGTAGATGCGGAACTCGTTACAGTCATGCGTTAAGACTGGAGCCCTTCTCACCTCTTTCTTCACTTCCTCTTCGTCCTCCAGGGTCAGTGCAGCCAGCTGCTTAGCTCTCTGCTCCATCAGATTGACATATCGGATCGGGTTGGACAGAGCTTCGATCACATCTAATCAGGGAAGAGACATTCTAGATCAAGGTTTCTGGAGGAGCTGACTAGCCATCATCCATCCAAGGAACCATCCATGTGTACAATCCACCATCCACTCATGCATTCATTCATCCCCGACCCACCCCCTCATTGATGTAGCATCATTTATTCTTCCACCTGACCCTGTAACTCTCCACTCAGATATGCCCCATTTTGAAAATACACGAGGGGCAGGACTTTGCTAAAACTTGAGAGAGAAATCAAAGTCACTGGGTTCTGAGAGCCAAATGACATGCATTTCCAGTCATGGTTCCCCGCAACTGCGTCTTCTCTAGCTTCCTTTTGAAGCTTTTGTCTACTCCAGCAATGGCTTCCATAGCTGACTTATTTGGTTAAGAGCGTATCAAAAGTGGACACTCTTCACATAAAGCCTGTCTTCCGGCCTAACGGAACAACCAATTTGACAGTTTGGCAGTGGCAAGGCAGCGGGAGTTAGAGCTGCCACCTCTGGGCCAGAAACACGTGTTCCTTGTTTGTCACAGTCTCCACCAATGGCCAATGTCTCATTCTTAGGACCCTTGATGATAATAAACAAACACACACACAAACAAAAGAAAACCAAACCAAACCAAACCAAAACAACAACAACAACAACAACAACAAAAACATTTAAAAATGTGACTTTTGGTTAAGTTAGTGCCTGTGAATTTGAGACTCCCATCTACGGAGTTGATCAGAGATCTGCAGCTAGCTAGAGGCAAATTCACCGTACAGATATAGATGAACAACTGTAGAAGTGGACAGTGTGGGTTGGGAAGGGTTGGTCCCATGGGGATAAGACTGACCTTGTGTAAAGAGAGTAAACACTGGAATACTAGGATTTCAATCAAGGAATGTTTAATGTACGCACAGACTCAAACAACTGACTGCTAAGCACACACACCAAAGAAGTTGTGCTTATGAGGCCACAGTGTCCCACCATTGGCCCAGTTAGCCTTCCACCAGGTCACAAAGATGCGGATACCCCAGGCGGCACTGTTTACCTGCATATGTATCTGGCACGTAGTCTTTGACTTCTATGTAGACAAAGACAGCTGGCAGCATCAGGGGCTGGTTCCTCTCATTCCTCAGGGAGATGTAGTGATAGCCTGCAGGGTGACAATGATACTGAGTGTCACCTGTTTGCTTCACAGTGCTAGTGTCATCCGTTCCCCCCTGTGGTGCATGACAAACAGGCCACTTGTTTTTCATTTTCATCACACAATTCTGAGTGATAATGCGGTATGTACCTCAACAGGCTGGAAAAAAAATCATTGATTCTGTATTATTATTGTTATTGTTATTATTATTATTTCTGTTCTAACCATTTTTTTTCACTTGCAAATTGTGTATCCCAGTTTGAATTATTGGTTCAAATGTACCCCCTACAATAAATCATACTTGCTGTGATTTTGTGACTGGAGATCTGTGTTGTCCATGGGACATTAGCACTTCGGGACCAACACAGTGTGAACATGCGCATGGAGAGTTAGGCACTTTTGACTTACCAGTGGATTCCCTAAAAGAGCTACTATGTTGGGTGCCATCACCCAAATGAACACTGGATGGAAATGAGTCCAAATGGTATCCCAAAGTATCCCAACTTTGCCATTGAGCACAGGGTAGCCCAGTCAGTCTTTATGCTGTGGCTGTTGTGCTTTGTCCCCCAGGTTGGAGGCAGAGTGATCACCCAGCGGTTGACCCTGAACAGCTGGAGGCACAGGCCTGTGCTTGCCAGAGATGGTTCTTGAGAGAGATAAAAAGACTGAGCCTGGCCGACCCAGTTCTCTAGTTTCCTGTCTGGTGAGGTGATCTCCCCCCCATTTCCTTGAGGAAGCCTCCACTTAAATTAGTTCCTTACCAGAAGAAAGCTGATAAAATGATCTAATCTTGACCTTGTAGCCTCTAAAACTGTGAGCAAAATAAACTTCATTTCTTCCTAAAGCAGCCTGACTCAGGTATTTTCATTAGAGTAGTAAAAAATAAACAAAAATATGTTGCTAACCCACAAGACTCATGAGTCAGAAACACCAATACTTGCGAGTGAGTTTTCAGACAGCTTATTGTGCACAAGTATTATGGTCAAAGTTGATTTTTGGCAACACTACAACATGACAAAATTGAAAAATTACCAAATTGATTTGAAAAGTTTAAAGCCTCTGTTGTACAGCAAAATCACAAAGGAGCAATGTAGTGGAATATTAGTTTAAAATGTATTACATTCGTTTATGCTGTGGAATATTTTTTTAATGTTGCAAAGATGTGTGTTGCATTCTTTTTTTTTTGTTTGTTTGGGTTTTTTTTTGTTTTGTTTTGTTTTTTTGAGACAGGGTTTCTCTGTGTTGTTTTGGTGCCTGTCCTGGAACTCACTCTGTAGCCCAGGCTGGCCTGGAATTCATAGAGATCCGCCTGGCTCTGCCTTCTGAGTGCTGGGATTAAAGGCGTGCGCCACCAACGCCTGGCTTCTGTGTTGCATTCTTTAATATTGCACTTGTTTAACTCTGTAAAGCTGTGTTACTTTGCCTGTCTAAAACATGTGATTGGTTTAATAAAGAGCTGGATGGCCAATAGCTAGGCAGGAGAGAGAAATAAGCAAGGCTGGAGGACAGAGAGAATAAATAGGAGGAAGTCTAGAGAACAGAGTGAGGAGCGAAAAAAGGAGGAGAGGAGGATGGTAGGGGCCAGCAACCCAGCCACACAGCCAGCCACGAAGGAAGAAGGAAATACATATAAAGCACAGAGGCAAAACATAGTTAAAGAGAAACAAGATAATTTAAATTAGAAAAGCTGGCTAGAAACAAGCCAAACTAAGGCCAGGCATTCATAGGTAAGAATATGTCTCCATGTATTTACTAGGGAGCTTGGTGGCAGGCCCCTAAAGCATAAAAACAAAAACAAACAAACAAACAAACAAAAAAAAAACCCCTCAACTACAGAGCAACAGATCCTAAGTCATTCCTTAATGACAAAGTCTCTCACCACACTATCCATACCTGGCCGAATAGCCTGCACAGGCAAGATCCGGTGGCCAATAAATTTACCTCCTTCTTCATATGCTGCTATCCTTAAGCAGGCCAGAGAAGGCAGAACTACCTGTGGGGACATGAATGATGCTGGTTACAAGAGTAAGCAAATGCAAGAAAGAACTAGAAAAGCATTGAAGAAGCTGACCCTGCCCTTCTCAAACCAGGTATCTACTCATCTAATCTAGGTAAAAACTTAAGCTGCCTCTCTGAAGATAAGAAAAGACATGAGCAGAAACAGGGCTGCATTTGGGTGCACTACCATGCTTCAGAGACCATTTGAGCCAAAAGGTACTTTCTTTTTACACATACATCATCAATGTAAAAGTTCCGTGAACTCAGTTAGGGGATCTTACCATTGTGCACACAAGTTTTCAGATGAAGCTACTTTGATATATTAAATTAAATTAAGGGGTTAGGGGTATGGCTCAGAGGTTAAGAATACTGTCAGTTCTCAAAGAGGATCCAGGTTCAGTTCCCAGAACCCATATGGCAGCTCTTGAAGGTCTATAATTCCAGTTTTAGGTGATCCACCTCCCTCTTCTGTGGGCACCAGGAATGTATAGGGTGCATAGACTTACATACAGTCTAGACATTCATATAATTAAACAAAGCTAAAATATTGAAAAAATAAAATTAAGGCTTTCACAATAGCCTTCAAAATACAATTGCTTTATATACTCACAACCAAATAATTGCTTGCTTTTCCTCTGTTTAGAACACCCAGAAAACACATGCCTCTCAAGGAAGAGACCCACCTTTTTGAACACAATAGGTTCTTCTTCCCAGACAGGATTTACAGCATTTCCTTGGGATGTCTTGGTTTTAAATGCCTTCCTCCTTGTGTCCACAGGCAAACCAAACATATCTACTTCCACATAAGTTCCAACCTTCTTATCAGAAAGAAACTGACCTGAAATTATCTAGAAAATATTAGAAAGTCTTGAAAAATGAGTAACAAGGAGTAACAGGAGACAACTCTAAGGAGGCCAAATGCAGCCTGTGAATGTGAAATCATAGGCTGAATGAAATAAAGGCAAGAGTAGAACCATCTTTCCTCTTCAACGTAAAGAGTTGATAGAGGAGACTGAGAATGGGGGTCGTTAGGAGCCAATCAGATGGAGTCATATGGGAGCAATAAATGAGACAGCATCCTTGGAAGCCACCAAGTTATCACGATCTCTGTCCTCACTCAGTTAGCCATCTGAACAACCATGGGCCTCCTTGGTCTAGCTACAGAATTAATCAATGTTCTGTAGTTAAATGAGATTTAAGACTACATATTCCTATAAGATATCCCATGGTTTCTTCTATGTATAATCAAGTTGTTAACATCAGAGGGACCCGTCACTTGTCATAAAAGTGAATGGACACATTTACCCAGGACCAACTGAGAAAGCTTTCCAGGTTACTGTCTCTATGACTCTTCAGGATTGCTGATCACATCAGCAGGGTCTTTGGCATCCCTCAGCTTCTAATGCCACCATTGTGCCAGATTTCCAGCCCAGTCATCATCTTCAAAGTACTGTCCCTATCATGGGTAAGCTCATAAAGGCACTGAGTAGCTGATGACTTTGTTTCAAACACACAACTCAGATTCCCTGGGTTTGCCCATCACTCCCTGTTCCTGCTGTTCTTTCTGGAATAAAGTACAAGCACATTTTATTTGTTTCCATTAACCATTATGGCAGGTGACAGATCCCTTGGATATTGACAACTGGGCTACACAGAGAGGAAGGTGAGGGAGATGTTTTGTGAATATGTAGTCTTAAAATCTCATTCAATTCCACAGTATTGAATCATTCCATAGGTAGCCATATAGGCTCACAATTGGATGACTAGATGGCTAGCCGGCAAGAATAAAAGCAATGATAAACTTGGTGAGTACCCACTTGGTATCAACCATTGTTATTTAACTTGGGTTCTACTTCCAAACAGGCTTTGTACAACATGTCTGAAACTTTCAAGTGACATGAATCCCACCAGGGCTTCAGATGCCTAGAAGTCTTGGGTTCTTACGTTGTCTGATCAAAAGCAGAGTCTGAAAGTAGCCATGACCCTCAGCCTAAGGGCCTTTGTCAGTCAGATGGGATGGTAAATCACCATGTTAGCTTATAGGTCTGAGACTGTGATGTCTCTGCCAGAAGATCCACACAGAGGTATGACAGGGCCAATGGGCGCCAACCCCAGGTTTGGTGGTGATGATGGAGGCAGATGGAGCTCTATGCAGTGGCCTGCATTTTGGACAGAAGCTACAGGTTAAATTTTGGCTGGGGGCTCTCAACTATTTCCCAATTCACCCAAACTTCACTGTGTCTATGTATTGGTTTTATAACTGTTTCCACTGACAGAGTAGAATTTTCAAGACAAAAATTAATAAGCAATAAGACATATGGGAATAAGATGGATCTAAACAAGTCAAACTACTCCTAGTGTGACTCAGCTAGGACAACAAGTGACAGGAATGCTAAAAATGAGTCTTCTGTCACTACATGATGCCTATGGTGTCTTAACCGTTCTTGACAGGAATTAAACATCATTTCCTGAAAACAATTTCTTAAAATCAATACATTTATACAGCATCATTTTTGCCTAGTTCACTCTATAGTATATGACTTGAAATAACTTCAAAAGATATAATTACAAAACATTTTGCTGAAATTTTATTTTTGAAACTATAACATAAAGTGGCTCACTTTGGGGAGAACTGGGGGATGAACAGCAGTGTTGGGCATGGAGACAGAGACCTGTCATCAGAGCACTTAGGTTGAGCTGGGGGAACTGAGAATTTAAGGCAAGCCTGAGCTACATGGTGATGCTGTCTCAAAAAACAAAACAAAATAAAATAAAACAACAACAACAAAAGTAACAAGGGCTTGGGATGCAGGTCAGTGGTAGAGCACTTGCTTAGCTGATGCAAGGTCCCGGTGTTTTATCACCAGCAGTATAAAGCATGTGTTTGGGTTAGATATTAAACTGTCAGAGGGATGTGTGGACAAGTTTTTCACTTGACTTTGTTAAGGTCAGTCTGAAAAAGGCATTTATATTTAGTTTTGGAAGTTTATTAGTCATATAATTATTCATGGAAACACACAATAAGTGAGATTTTAAACAGTGAATTTTTACATTTTATAACATTCTAGTTTCAACAACCACATGCTTCCAGAATCCACAGAGAAGCTCTTTATAAAAATAGAGTCCTCAAGCTGGGCGACAGTGGTGTATGCCTTTAATCCCAGCACTCGGGATACAGAGCTAGGCAGATCTCTGTGAATTTGATGCCAGCCTGGTCTACAGAGTGAGATCCAGGACAGGCACCAAAATGACATGGAGAAACCCTGTCTGGAAAAACCAAAACAAACAAACAAACAAAAAAAGGAATTCTCTTATGATATTAAAATACTTCTTCACAGCTAAAAATTTGTTGTCACATCTATTTCAAAGACTGAATAAAAGGATTTGGGATTCGTTTTTAGAATAAAATGCATAGTGAATAAAGCAACCCTTTAAGATTATTAAAGTGACTTTTATATCCCTGAATATTCAGGTAGATTGAAAAGCATGCTATGGTAACTTGGAAGCTTTTGTCCAATATTCAATCATTAGAATTGGTGAGAAGTGGGGTGGTGGGGAGAACTCAAAGACCTCCATACGGGTGCCTGGCTTCCCTGTGCATTTCCCAGTGGGATGTTTGCATCCCAAGAGAGGACTGGGCAATGGGAAGTCTCCCCTGACCTATTTCTTTAGCTCCATTTACTCTCATCCTAAGAATGAGACTTGGCTTTTTATTTCTTTGTAGTCTGGGGAAATTTTTAATGAGTATTTGATCCTTGAAAAGAAAATAATGTATGAAGGAGGCTTCCTAACTCTTAAGTTTTTAATGACAAAGATACTTGTTTATGCAATATAGGTGATATTTAAGTCTTTTCTCAGAGATGGGTTTGTGACTTATATAACCAGAGTAGGGGGTGGGGGCCTGTCAGTGGCAAGGGTGAAAGTGTACATACCTTAACGGATAGAGTGTTGGCCACTATCCCATCTACGATTCCTTCAGTAAATGGGTCAAAATGCTTGTCCGGCCTCCTCATGAACTCTGGCTTTAGCCTGTAGCCACTCTTCCCATTATACTCATACATGCCCATGTTGATCTGCATAGCTAGATCTAAATATAAAAACAGCCCAGTGTAAGTGCATTTGTGTTTGGAAATTGTAGACTAAGGCTGTATATTATAGTCCACTTCCCCAACTGTTCATGCCTTTACAAGGAAATAGTAGTTACACACCATAATAATTTAGAGAGAGAGAGAAAAAAAATAGCTGTATTCCCCAAACCCAGAGAGAACACTGCCTGCAGGCTGGTTTATAGTGTTTTTCAATTTAAATACATTTTTAGAAGCATTACAGCTATTTTAGCAAGTATTTTTCGGCCTTAATTTTAACAGCTGCATAAAATTCCTTTGTATGCATATATTTGAGTTGATAATTTTAACTAGTCCCTTCTCTGGACACATTTGTTTCTAGTAAATTTTCAGCATTTTACATAAGTGTTTCAGTGGACATCATAACAAAAAATTTGAAAATTTGGCAGTGTTTTGCTAGAGTGAGGGGAATTGATGAATCAAAAGGTAGGCACATTAGAAAACGCTGCTTTTGTTTTGGTAAGTCTTGTTAAAATGCCCTCCAGAAAGTTTAAATTAATTTATACTCATGTAAACCATTTTAAGGGATTTTTTGAGGACTGATTTCTACATAACTCATTATCAAGGGATGCTCTAATTCTTTGTTTATTAATTTATAGAAAGGTATTTTAAACATGCATTTCTGTGATTAATTACAACCAATATGAATTGTTCACAGACTCTTTTCTAGTCGACAAAGGTTACTGGTCAAAGTTTTAACAGTCAGTGCATTAAATGAATGTCTAAATTTACGGTAATTCCTGGGGTTAAAAAAATGCAATATATGACATAGGAGCTCAGTGGTGGAGTATTTACCTAGCATGTGCCAAAACCTGGATCAAATCAGCACTGTGGATTTGATACACAGTCATATATATATCAGAAAGATTAAAAATTTTTAAGGCATGTAGGAAATAACTTGCTGTTCCAAACCATCCAGGAAGTGATCTATTTGTACGAATGGGACCAACAAAGAGGTCTGTATGTCACTACCTCCCCAGAGCAAGGGTGACAAGCACTTGCCATCACACCGAACTTTTTTACATGGGCTTTATGCTTACAAGGTAAGGGCTTTATCAACTGAGCATTCTCCTTTATCCAGGATTTCTCTTTTTTCCTTTATGCCTTTGAATTTCCAGTTTTCCTAAAACGATTTTATACTACTTTTAAAATTGCTTAATAAAAGCATGAAATCTATAGATACAAAACCCTTTTCATAAATTATTATAGACATCTCAACTTTCAAATTTTAGTTTTTTTCCTTTGCTTTGATTATCCTTCATTGAAATTTAGTTTTTCAGCCAAATCTGGCTATCCCCCCAGCCCAAGTTTCCATGGTAATGGTTTGTAAATGCTTGGAAATGTGACTTTGCAATGATGGGAGTAAGCTCCTGTTACTTACCCACTGTCTGGAAATTGAGTGCCACCATCTGACAGCCAGCATTCCAGAAGAGCTGGGGCATGTAGTTGGATGAGTCCACACGTGTTCCTTTGGGATATATCCTGCTAAGTTGCATCTTGTTGTATCTGGACCATCATGTTAAGTAGTGAATACAATTTCAAAATTATTCAGTCTATTATATTCACTGTGAGGCTACTTTCTTATCTCTCACTGGGGAAATAAAGTAAATAGCAATGATCACATTGTCCTGATAGGCAAAATGTGCACAGAACGAGTTAATAGAACAAACATGTTCTTAGAAAAAAAGCATTACTATTGGGAAACCTGTGGATGCCGTGTTCCGGTGCAGTAAGAATGACTGAGTCAATGTCTATGTGAGTAGGAAGCATCAGCCATAGGGATGATGATGAAGGGCACTGCAAGGAGCTAGAACATTAAGTCCCAGGGAGGATGGTATTGTGTGTGGCAGAAGCAGGAAGTATGAACCCATAAAGTTGTTTTTGAAGTGCTCTGTCCTCATTTTCTTAATCTTCTCTGGGAATGCTATTTGCTAAGACCACAGTAATCTTTAAGATTAATAAAGAAGGTAAATATAGCACAGAAATTTCTGATCTGGCTTCAAAGTTTAGTTCAGTTTCCATCCTAAGAACCTTAGAGTCATTTAACACTGCTCTATCTTTGTAACGTGACAGTCTGGCTCCTACCAGCACTTAAGGCAGAAGTTAGTTAATAAGGTCTGAAGCAGGCAAGACAGACTTGAGGCTTAACAGTGGAACTTGTTGGCTATCTGATCTTGGGTAAGTTAATTCATCTTCTGGTCTCAGTTTCCTCATCAATACAATACTTCCTCTGTCATAGGATTCCTTTGAGAATTAAATGAGATAAAACATTTAATAAAAGAATATCACAAACTCAGTACTGAATACTAATAACAATGATTGTATAGCATTTAATCATTTAATTACAGTGTTAACATTTGTTCCCTGTTCTCTCATTAATGAGTGTGTGTGTGTGTGTGTGTGTGTGTGTGTGTGTGTGTGTGTGTTTATGTTTGAAAAGTACCATAGCTTAGGCTGTCCTGGAACTGGTGATCCTCCTGCCTCAGCCTCCTGAGTGCTGAAATTATATGCACATGCTGCCATGCTTACCCTCTGTTGATAAAGCTTTTGATTTGTATGTGTGTATGCATATGTGAGTGTGTATGTATGCGTGTATGTGTGCGTGTGTGTGAATGTGTGCAGGTGCACATGTGCTTACAAGGTTGTACCAGAAGTCAACCTTTAATGTTACCCCTAAGGAGCTATCTACATTGGTTTGATGATCCAGGGCCTCTCACAGGCCTACAGTTTGCCCGAGTAGGCTGTACTAGTTGCCCAGAAAACCACAGGAATCCTTCTGTCCCTACCTCACTGTAATTATAGGTGCATGTCACCATACCCAACTTTCTACAAACATGGGCCCTGGGCTCAAACTTAAGTCCTCATGCTTGACGGAGTCATATTCTTAGCCTCACTGATGAGGTGTAAAAGTGAATTTTATTCTAGGATTTGCTTCATGAATTTTAACTCTTTAGAATAGTGGCATTAATGTATGAAAAATAACATGAGGGTGCTGTAGATTTCTGTATGCTGTGAACGTGTTGCTCTGATTGATTGATAAATAAAACACTGATTGGCTAGTAGCCAGGCAGGAAGTATAGTATAGGCAGGCTAAAGAGAGAGGAGAATTCTGGGAGGTGAAAGACTGAGTCAGGAGACGCTGCCAGCTGCCGCCACCATGAGAAGTAAGATGTAAAGTACCAGTAAGCCACAAGCCACCTGGCAACTTATAGATTAATAGAAATGGGTTAATTTAAGATATAAGAACTAGATAGCAAGAAGCCTGCCACAGCCATACAGTTTATAAGTAATATAAGTCTCTGTGTGATTACTTGGCTCTGAGTGGTACTGGAGAAAACTCCAGCTACATGAAGGCTTCTTCAATTTTTATTCATGGGAAATAACATAAAACTAGAAATCACCATTGCCATGCATTTACATTCATATAATTTTGATCATTGTTCCCACCACTTTTAATTGAACCTATATCACATATGTGTGGGGTGCTAAGCCAGGTTCATAGCTATGTGCACATACCATTGATCTATAGATTCATACATATCTATAATCCTAGAGAGCATATGTAGACCAGTGTATACAGTATACACACTTATGTTACATATATTGCACCCAATCAAACAGCAAATCATAAAGTTAGCAGCATTACTTCTGTTTGAAGATGAGGAAAATCAGAATTAAGCAAATTAATTAAGCCAAGAAACTTAGAGGTTGAGGTTTGAGGCAGCCTTGCAGTCACGGCCTCCACTACCCTAAAGTTAGTTCATTTCTCTATAGACCAGACTACCCGTGTTACACGCTACACTGGAGACTTGGGCTATAGATGGAAACCATTCTACACATCTTTCTCCTTATTGAACAGACATCCCATGACTTCAGCAGGTGAGGTCAGCAGTCATTCATCAAATCAAGGATACTCTACAAATTCCACTGGAGACTTGGTAAGTTGTTCAAGTCCCTTGGTTTCCACGAAGGAAGACATTTCAAAGCTTTTATTTCTTTCTGAGTTCAACAACAACAAAAGAGGTAAGATATAAAATTCAGTATTATAAATTACAATATTATAAAAGAAATAAACAAATGCTAAGTGAATTGGAGGGTAACTGCTTTAACATCCAGTGTGCATAGTCAGACTTTATTCCATCAACTATTTGCCAGTAATAAAAGTTGAGTCTTGCAAGTTATATCTTCAAGTATTCATAGCTAGGGTGAGATATCCTCATGGTTCTGTGTTTTAGGGTGTGAATTAATTAATTAATAGGTATAGTATGACAAGGAAAATGGTTTTATTCTAAAGCCCTCCAGACTGACTTTCTGGGGGATCTGCAGGAGACATTGTGGAGATGTAGATGCTGACATTGCATTTTATTCATGCCCACATGTCAACTCTTAAAGTCACAGCTAATGTGGCATCAGAATTAGGATCTACCAAAGGACATGAATCTCTGGAGATGTTCCAATCTGCAAGCCTCATTTCCATAATAGATTCCAACAGCCAAAGATGTGAGTGTGTTAAAGAACTCAATATTCTTGAATATCAGAGTGTTAGGAAAACACCCTGAATGTGGAATTCAAGCCTCTTGAGAGAACAGGGGACAAAAGAAAGTGATCTCAGTTTAGAAAGACTGACAGACAGTTTCATGGTTTTCCCAACTGAGGATCAGAGGCTATGCCCCACACTCAGATACATGTTACACACAGTTGGTAAACAGCTCTATGTTTCAAAAAATGGTGATCTTTGGGAAGTTTTTCCATCTTTGACTCTCTCACTTTCAAAACGAGGCCCTTATTCTTCCTCCTGATCACCGAAGACTCTATCCATCTCCCATTTGCCTAACTCGCTTTCAGGGTACCCTCAGTTCCTTTATTTGGATTCATCATTAATTTACTTTCATGCAATTAATAATTTTAAGCATGATTGTTAATTAAAATTAAGTCTTCACAATGGGTAAAATACAATCAGTGAGATATCTAGCATGATGAAACACATGGAGAAAGTGTTTGAATGCCCATGGACATCACTGGGTTCCAGAGAATGCCCACTTCCTGCTCCTCTACCTCACAGAATCTCTAGGAGCTGTGCACAGTGGAGTCATAGAAAATGAAGCCAAAGGGAAGGAAACCCCCAGCTTTAGGATGCTTTACATTGAACAACTTCGGATAAGACGAACCAATGACGGCATCAGAAAACGCTGGATTCTTTATACATGAGCTGTAGTGAAATTTAAATTCCTTGTGTGTATCAAGACACCAAGTGCCACTAAGTTAAGACTCAGGGCAGAAGCAAAATTTAAGCAAAATTTCAATTAAGCAACTAGGAAGCCTCAAGGCTCCTCTTGCTCTGATCTTACCTTACACTTTGTGTAAGTATAAAGGGCACTTTCATAAAAAGGTTTTCCCCATTAGCTAGTAGAAAGATGACTTCTGTATTCAATTTGAATGTATAGTTGGGTAAAGGGAAAACAAAAAGTAGTGTGAAGTGAGTTACATAGTCTCCTCAATACATGAAATGAGCTGGAGAAATGGAACCCGGGTGGGTTGGTTCTATTTTGTGTTGCCAAGCTTGTGTAAGTCTTTCTTGCTTCCCTTCTGCAATGTGGACAGATGCTTAACACCTTCACTGTGTTACTAGGGCCCCACAGGGATTGTAGACAAACAAATGAAATGTGAAATTTTCAGTCACTTGGACACTGTTTTGATATCTTTCAGGTAACCATGCATAGTCTGGAGGCCCATTAAATATGTGCAGGAATATCATGAAATGCTATTTTGTGATTTTTCAGATACATTAAAGATAATATCAAAGTGTTAAAAAGAGTTATATTTCTGTAAATGATACCAAGATAGCACAATCCATGCAAATATCCAAGACATCCAGAACAGAACAGTTCCTTCAGGTTCTGATTACCTCATGTTTAGGCTATACTAGGGATTTTTTTCTGCAGAAAAGCTTACTTTTTGAAATTTCAAAGGACTCAAACTTCACAGGTTGGATATAGTTCACTAGGTTAGACATCTCTTCTGTGGCCATGGCCTCGCTGCCGGCAGTCCCCTGGAAGCAGGAGTAAAAAATAAAATAAATATTTCCAGAGTCAGCATTATACTTTCCAGAGTTATCTTCTCAGAAAATAGTCACATGATGCAAGGGAATAAAAAATTCTTCCATTCTGAAAAGAACTGCTGCACAGAAATCCACCACGGGACAGGAACAAAAGGCAGGCCGGGTCATCATCACAAACACTTGGCAGCACGTGTGTTTAGAGTTTGAATTTTGCAGTATTTATTTATACATAGTGGATATTTTGTGAATGAGTCATAAATACAACAAAAATTTCATTTAAAACTCACCTGTATGTTATACCCACGTCCTAACTGTCTTTTCCCCCCAATGCTGAGTATTAAAACCAGCACAAAATGATTTTTAAATATGAAATAAAAAAATTCACAACATAGAATTTTCCATCTGTGGCATCAGGTCAGTTTTTCAAAGTTTAGGGGCTTTGGACATTTTAGATTCTGGATTTTCAGATTCTGTATGGTAACTTTATGAATGGGAGAGCTGGCAGGGTGGTCTGGGGCCAACAGCATCAGGACCTCCATTTTCAGCTTCTCCACAGGCACCAGGGATGAAAATCTGTATTAATACGGTGATGCCCACAGGAACCGCTGTCCTCTACAGCATAGAGCACAGATGTAAGTGGGGGCTCTACAAACAATTTCTATATTTCTTGATAAGCACTCCCTTCCCTCATCGGTTCCTGTGTGACAAACTGTGCTGTATGAAAACAGGATAGTTGCTTAGGTCCCAGAGCAAGGCCATCTGATAGTAAATCCAAAGGCCAAGTCAGAAGCTGTTCCACTACTCATCTGCAAAATAAAAATCAGTCCTATAGCATGTACATTTCTATAATTATTAAAAGTATATTAAAAAACCAGGTGTAGTGGTGCACACCTTTAATCCCAGCACTGGGAGGGGGGGAGGCAGAGGCAGGGGAATCTCTGAGTTTGAGGCCAGCCTGGTCTACAGAGTGAGTTCCAGGACAGCCAGGGCTACACAGAGAAACCAAATAAAGGAAGTGAGATCAGAACAGTGTCTGGCAAATAGCAAGAAAGAGCTTACATTATTTTAGATGTTATCTGCAATTACATATTCTTTAATACAAGTTTCAATGAAGAAAACCTGTACTGTTACTTGACAAGACAGGCCTCTACAGAAGGGTCTAATATTTTCTAATTTTTTCGTTTAGAAGAGAAAATACATAGAGATTGGGGTTTCTTTGTGAAAATAGCAGCAGGAATACTCTGGTTAAATGCCAACTGGGAAATACTCATTTGAAAACAGACAATTGCAAAACGATTCAAGTGCACCCTGAAGCCACTCTCACACAGATGGAGCGTCCTCATTATTACTTCAGTTTCCCTCTTGGAAACCAAGATTACATTTAGTGGGGACATAAAAAAGCACATTTTAAACTAAGCTGGGCACCATGGCGCACGTGCGTGGTCTCAGCTACACGGAGGCAGAGGTGAGAGGACTGCTTGAGTTCATGCATTGAGACCATCCTAGGCTACACAGTGGGACTCATTCACAAAATAACCAAATAAAATGCACAGAAAGTCAGACCACATCAAAGCATACAATTACAAGGAAAAGAATGCCAAAGAAGAATAGCTTATTGAGCCATGTGTAGTGATACACACCCATAATCCTAGCATTTTAGAGGTTGAGCTAGCCTAACCTTCAAAGTTAAGTTAGAGGCCAGGCTGGGCTGCCTAATGAGATCAAGTAAACCCGTCAATAAACAAATGAATGTTAACAAAATGAAAGGTGAGAAAGAAAGAAAGAGAACAGTTACTTTTCTTTACTGTAATGGAACTATAAGGCCATCAGTACCTAGCCAAACACTCTATAGCATATTTGAACGCAGATCCAGTATAATGTTCACGATAGTGACTGAAAGAAAATTCTGCAATCCTCATTGAACTGTCCCTGATTGGTTTCCAAGTTCTGTGCAGTTATTATTTATGAGTTGGTGGCATCCCTTGGGGAACTGATGTCAACATGTCACTTCAGCGGATGCAAAATCAAAATACCGGAATCACGGTCACATCTCTGAACATTCCTGCAAACCCTGTATTGTCCCTGGACTTCAGACCATTCCACAAATCATTGAATTGGCAATCAAATATCCTGTGCTTATTCTTTCTGCCACTAGATGGCAGAAGGGGATCGTAAGAGAGCCATAAGCCAGCACGTTGGGGGCGAGCACCCCAGCCTTAACTCACCTCATCCATGGAAGACTTTTTACAGTCATCATCGTCGTCATCATCGTCACTCTCTGTGTCTGCTTCCCCTGTCGAATTTCAATCACAGACATGATTTCAGTATTCCGAGGTCCAAAGAATTTGCAAGAGCACACTGCCAACTATGATCAAGGATGCCCTAGAAAGCTGATATTCTTCTCCTTTTAAAGTCATTTTTTTTCTTCCCCAGGATTTATGGTTGCTTAGCAACAGATAATTAAACTGACATTTTGACAAATTTTTCACAAGTTTGATTTGTGATAAATAACATCAAAAATTTCAAGTTCGATGAAAATGCCCATCTTAAGTTTCCCCTCCGTTTTCAAAATACATGTCATTGAATATAATTTTATTTCTGTGCATTCTATCGTAATGTACATGTTCTCTCGGAGAGATGTTAAACTCTGTGGCCCTAACACAGATAAACTCTGCTTTCATTTTTCTGTCCTCTCCTAAGCCATGCCTCTTTAAAATAACCCTTGGCCAGCACACAGTTCAGTGACCAACCTTCTCCAAAGAAAAGACCTCCCGGAAGTTGAAGAAGAAGTTTATGAGTGAGATCAGGAACTGTGGGGAAATGGTAGCACCAATGGCAGCATGAAAACCATCAAGTGTGGATCTACAGTTATTTAAATAATGCATAAATCACAAAAATGATATCATTCTTCAGCTCTAAGAGTGTGAGAGCCAGAGACAGTGGAAAACTACAAGGAAGAACTGTCTTGTGAACTCACAGTGTGTGTGTCAGCATGTACAAGACCTGGTCAAGCTCCAGCCAGACCAATTCCTAACAAGGGAAGGGGAGGGGAGTGTGAAGTCTCACCTTTAGATGAGCAACTACAAGCAATTCATAGCTTCTGGAAGAGGGTGGGTCAGTTTTCTCTAAGAGTTTGGACCCTAAGTTGATCATGTTTGAGGGGAAGTCTGCACATCTAACTAAGAATATTTGGGCAGCACAAATTGGTATTGAAGAATTTAAAACAAAAATATAGGGCACAAGATTGGAATGGTAGGGAAAAGGGAGTCGATCTGGGAAGAGCTGAGGGGGAATGCTAATAAAACATACTGTAAGAAATTCTCAAAGAACTAACAAAGATTTTTTTTAAATGATGACATTCCTTTTAAAGGGGCAAGATAAAATAATCTAATGCAAAAGAAAAAACAATGAAAGTCAACAAAAATAGAAAATAACCTAATGATTTAAAATCACTATGCCTGAAAATCGATGTCAGTCTGACCTGATTCAGCTTCATACTTAACCAATATGCAGTCATTTCAACTGGTTGGTTCTACCCTTCTCCTCAAGAGTTAACGGACATTGTTCAGTTAAAATATCCACATTGGTATACGAAGCATTAAATTCTCGTGTACTTCTGGGCTTCGTGCAAATGCAACCGAGCATGTAAAAATACTTTCAAGGAAAAAGTAAACAAGGCACTGTTTGTAGGCCGCCCCTCTTCAGTTTCTCGCATTGCAATAGCAAGAACATCCCAATAGATGGCGGCATGAGCTCATCACAGAGGTAGCTGGCAGAGCCTTGCACCTGCTCCTAGAGAATCCTTCTGGAAAGCTGGCCACACTCTTCAATCAGTGTAGATGACGTGGTGCCCATAGTCCTGCCTTCCAAGAAGCTCCTAAGGTCTTCATGTGAGTGACCAAGCTCAGTCAGTTACTGGATGGTAGTGGGGAGACATCTATTGAGGGGAAAGACTTCTGTGGCTGTAAGAACTGTGGATGGCCTGGTACAAAGAGCCACGTAACGTCCAAATGTGAATCCCTTGTATTTGGTGAAAAATATACCCTGTTATATTACAAACACATTGTTTTAGGAGGCTGCTACTTGATATTTTATATACATCTCTTTTGCCTGAAGTTCTTCTTTGTATTGTTTTTAATCAGAGAGGTGATTCTTTTAATAAAGTAATTTGAAAAGATGATTGACAGAACCTTCTACAAAATGTTACATAAGACATAACAATTGTCCAATAATTATTTCAGATACAATGTCAGGTCAAATCTTGGACTGTGTGAGGAAGAAAGACTGAATCTTCCTCTACTGTGAAAGTAAAGACCTGACTTTTCCTTTGCAAGTTTAAGAAAAAAAAATATGGATCTGTATTTATATATCAAGTCAGCAGAGTCTGCACATACTCATGGGCTTTTCTCATAAGACCTTGAAAGGAACCTAGAGAAATCTATTTGAAATATAAAAAATAACATCCTTTTAAAAAGCAACAATAACAATACACCAAAGTGGTATCTTACTTGACGCTCGTTCTTTCTGGAAAGTGTACTGGCTAAGGGTTGGCTCTCAGAAGGAGAATCTAGAGAACAGAGTAAATTAGCTCTGAAATTGATCCACACCATGTTTTTGTAGTTGCTTGAGTTTCTGGTACTGGGAACATCCACAAAACAAATGGTAAATTAACAGGACTCTTTATTCAGGGGCCTACCTACATACTAAAGCATCCAAAAATTTGCATGGCAATAAATACTGATTGCACAACAGACTCCTGGTTAGCTTAGGCAACCTAGAGAATTGCTAGCAGATTGCTGCTTTTTCCCTGTGTGAAGCGATCGTGTTCACTGCCTGTAGAATTCATTATTAGAGTTATGTATCCAGTTAATGGGAGGGAGAATTGGAATTCGATAAAAGCAGATGGCACAGAAACCACCATGCGCCCACGTGCAAAGGGAGGCACATGGGGACAGGTTGGGGAAGAAGTGGCCTCTGATGGTAATCATTTCACATTTCAAATGCATTCTCACTGAGAACGGAAGTTATTTTCAAAAATGAATCAGAATTATGTTATGATATATGAAAAACACATTTGAGAACCATGGGGTGGGGGATCTTTTGAAAGAATTATATAATGTCTGTTCATTAGGCTGCCAATTTAAATAATAAGAGCAGTTGACAAGTGAGACAGAAAGTAGAAGAAAGGGTAAATTAGGCTCCATCAGGGCTTGGGGGTGTAACATGCTCAGAGGTCCAGCACCTGCCTAGCATGTGAGAGGCCACAGCACAACAGAGGACCAAACAAAACAAGTCCAAATAACCAACCAGACAACAAACCACATTGGCCATGCATGTGTTCTGATTGCCCTAGGCTTTATACTTTAACATTCCAATTGTTTAAAAGTCTTTAAATTTATGTGTGATAGGCATAGGGACTTAAGAGATATATGAGCAGGGCATGGATTTTTCATCAAATAAGATATATCTACATTGAGATAGAAAATAGGACCAGACTCCTGAAGACACTATGGCTCCCTTCTAGTTACTTCTAAGGGCAGTGGTTCCCTGACTTCCAGCAGTCTGTCTTGCTTCTACACCTTATGTAGATGGAGCTACATGGCAACTACGTTCTTCTTCTTCTTTTTTATTTTATTTTATTTATTTATTTTTTATTTTTTATTTTTTTTTGCATTTGACTTCTTTTGCTGACTGTCGTGTTAATAGTCACTTACCTTTTCATGGACAGCCAGAACTTGCCCTCATCATACATATTATTCTTTCATATGACTATACCCTGATTTACAATCAGCTGATGGATTGTTGGCTTCCCGTGTTTGGGTATTCTAAGTAACACACTGCTTATAGCAATTTTTCAGTCTCTTGATAAATATTTCTACCCATTTCCTGTTAGCTCTCTCTTGCGGAATGGAGCTGGGGCGGGGGAGTATCCGTGCTTAGCTTTTATCAACATACTCAACGTCTTCCTTCCTTCCCCCTTTTCTTTCTTGGCTTCTTTCCTCTTTCCTCCCCTCTTCTGTTCTCTTTTCTTCTGTGCCGAGGACAGGACCCAGAACCTCATCCCTGCTAGGCTTGTACCACTGAGAAACTGTCAGCATTCCATGGTAAACTTTAATTGAAGAACGCCCTGAAGTCAAGCTTACAGTTCTTTTAACATCATCACACCCCCAATAAGGGGGTCTGTTCAATTGTCAGGATTCCCCTGCATAAGGGGAAATAAATTAGGCTCAATGACAAATAACCTAAAGAAAACTAGTGGCCCTTTGAATTTTTTTCTCATAATCACAGAGAGTCAGTTTCAAACTAATGTGAAAGGAAGTGTAAGCACTGCCCAGTCGCTTTCATAAACAATGCAAGTCATTTAATCTCTTTATGTCTTTAAAGAGCTCTACAAAACATGGGAGAACTGCAAAGCCCAGCATCTTTTAGTGACTGGCCAATCTCTTGTCTTCCCTCCTCCTGCTGATGCTGCCCACCATGAAGCTTAGAAGCAAGGGACTACTGTAAAGCTGATTCGCCTCAAGTGCAAGCCAGAGAATGCCTTCCCTAAGATGTACTGACTCTATAGGTGAGGTTAGGCTGCCTCAGACTCTCTCCCTGGGCCTATGTGATATCTAGAGTCTATGAACTGACAGCACTTCCCAGTGGTACTTAGAGGGTGAAAGTAACCACAGAAGAAAGACTACAGAGATGCCACATTGCTGACTTTGAAGCTGAAGGAAGGGACCTGTGAGCCAGTGAATTTGAGTAGCCTCTAATACTTGGAAAAACAGACAAACCCTTCCTTTGAGCTTCCAGAAAGTAACTGAGCCTGCCTGATGCCTTTGGTTTATTCCATAAGCTTTCTCGAGGATCTTTGGACCTACAGAGCTTGAGGTGAAGTGATCCTTGTTTTCAAGTTTGTGGTAGCCATAGGAAAGCAAGTAGCTTGAAACTTCCAAAAAGGGAAAGGTGAAAGCCCATCTAGGTCAATTTCAGAGCAGCAGATCTGAAAATCCACTCATTGTGAGCCCAGTAGCTCCTCACCAGCTCCTGGAGATGAGGGCTCGAACACACTGGAGGAGTCGCTGTACGTGTTGGAGGCTTGCTCAGACAGCTTCTTTTTACCGCTGCCCTCTGATGACTTGTGTGATTTCTTCTTGTTTTTCACCAAGATTTTATACATTAAATCCATAGGGCTCGGAAGAGGTACCCCAGATTCCAGCTATTTAAAAGAAAGCACAGCCTTTAAAAATACTGTCCCCCAAATATTAATTATTAATCATGAATTATATGCTGTCACACCTCATTAATTGACTTTTACATCTTAGCCAATTAGGCATATATGTGTATTTGAAACATTTACCCATGAATATTGCTTTCATGTTACTTTACATGTTTTAATTATGTCAGTATTTATACTGAAAATTAACAAAGTCTTACTTGTTTATATTTTTCCCATCAAGAAGAAGATGAAGATACAATAGTTAACTGCTCTTTAAAAAAAAAAAGTGTCCCCTCCTTTTAGATATCTCTCCAAAGGCATTGCACAGCTTTAGATCTCACACCCTCTAGATTATCATTTCCTGTGTTCAACACAGCTTAAGAACAGTTCTAACTGTGCCCTGCATTTTTGTTTTTTAAATGAGAGATGCATTTAAATGACTGAATTCATTTTCCAAAATGAAACTATAAAAGTAGGACCACAGGAATGTTTTGGTAGATTTGATGGACTGAACCTGGACTTTCAGGCCCTTTCTGATGGACTGTGCAAGTCCAACCATTTTACTGCAGAACATGTCAGTCATCTCTGACCTGACCTGAATCTTCAGTGAAAGGCCAGACATTTGACAGGAAGAAAAGGTGAAGTTGGGCAAAAGTTTCCAAATGAGTCACTCTGTCAGACAAAGCTTTATAGACAGCAAAATCCTGTGTTGGCTGTAGTTGGGTTTTGGTATCAGTCAAGGGGAACGACATGATTTCAGACCTCTTTCTAGCCCTAAGATCCAAGCTGTCTTATTACTGACCCTTATTTCACTGTTGCACGTTTTTGCTCATATAATGGGAAATCAATTTCCCATGAGAAGGTTATGAGCTACTATATCAGGGAGCGTGTGCAAAGCACAAGATAGGTTTATTTTAAGAAAGTCTTTTGAAGTCCCACAAGCTAGTCCTCTATTCTTTGCTTGCCTTGAGTCTGGGGACCGATATGAACTCCCTTAACAACATGCAGACACTGGGACAAAGTGTCCAGGAGGAAGCAGCTACTTTAGGTTATAGCTGCTCTTTTCCTTTCTGAACAGGGATGTGACTGCTCCCAGTCCTCTGGGTGGCATCCTTTTACTGTACTCAGAAGTCACAAGGAGATGAAGAGAAGTTCTTGTGCTTAAAGCTGCCTCAAGTGGTATGCCCAGTGACTTACAGCTCCAAGCCTTGAGAGGCAGGATTCTACTGATCCAGGCTTAAGAAGCTGAAGACTTATAGTGATAGACATTGCGGTTGGAGGATCATGGTGTTGCACTTTAACCACCAGTAGCCCAGAACTTGGCAGCTGTAACCATCTTCAGCTTCCTGCAGCAGTGAACGGCAGCAAGGGGTGCCTATGTGTGTTGTAACTCTCGAAAGAGCTTAGGGTGTCAGGACCCTGAGCACCCAGAAATCCTAGCATTATGGGTTGGGACCCTGGGAACTTAAGGCTTTAGCTTCCTCTGGAATCTAACAGATGGGTCTCAGTTTCCCTTTTCCAGCTCTTTCCCGTTCGTTGCGCCTCTAACACTTTTGTCCCTGCCCTGACCACTCTTTGGAATCCCACTGTCGTCCTGTGATGCTGTTGCACCGAAGCTTCCACCAGCCCTGCTTGCTTCTGCAGAGGCAAAGGAGGTGTGGTAAGAGTATCTGCACCTATCCCAGTGCAGAACCCCACATCAGTTTGGGACTGGGCTTGCACTAATCCCAAGCCTCTGGGGGGCCACCAGGAATCGGGTTCCCCTCTAGCCTGGGTGAATGTGCCACTGTGAAGACTCCAGACTCCACTGAGGCTAGTGATGGCAAGAAGTCTGGCGGATGCTGTTCAAAAAAGAGGTGGTTGGAATAGTGCTTCGTGGAGCTGGAGTTGTGCTTTGGCAGCAAGAAGCTTTAGTTCAGAGCAGCTCCCTCAAGACGGGCATATAATGTTCAGGGCTGTCAGGCTGCCATAAGGGCAGTCCAGCTGGCTGCTAAAGAGGTGCTGCTTGGCTGACAATCCTCTGTTCAAGCATCTGGACACACAGAAAGAGACTATCAACTGTCCATTAGGGAATCAAATTTACTCAGCTCCCCAGTATCTTGTTTAAAGGAAAAAAAATAAGCAATAAGAGAGGTTCTTACAAATGACATTTAACAATGATCTACTCTTAGCTCAATACCCATGGGGAGAGCTGGGCATCTTATCTGCTCATGACTGCAACAATAGAAGCCAGAGCGCTGCTTCAAAGGTGACCACAAATGGACAGCAGGTGGCAGAAACAAGCTAAGGAATCAGTGTGGACACATTTTGCATTTATTTCGAAAGGGTGTGACAAAGATCCATGGGGGGTAAGCAGAGTCCCGTCCTCTTGGACTGTCTCTGTGAGTTGACTGTCATTGATGAGGGCTTGGCAATCTTGACTGATTCCTGCCAACTGAAACATTCTCTCCTGAAGGGAAGCGGGAGAAGAATGAGATTCAGGAAGTACACAAATCTCACACCCTTAGGAAGCTCCTGAAACCTATGAGATTCTCAAGGTCCTTTTCCACGGTTATATAAGCAGTATGGACTGCTCCGGAGGAGAGACTGTTCAGCCTATCTAGCTGCCTACATATCAGTCAGGGAGCACCAGAGATGTAGCTTTCATGAGTTGATAGCCATGCTGGAGTAGGCTTTTGGAGCTGCCTTTGCGTCATCCACAATCCTGTAAGTAACCCTTCACCTATATTCTTGTAAGTAACCCTTCACCTACACTCCTGTAAGTAACCCCAATGAACTCATGGTGCATTAAGTTAGAATTCGGTGGAATTGCTACTTTGGCCTGTCCTCAGTAACTTATCTGAGGTAAATAGACTTGTGATCACAAAACAAAAGACCTGTTGTGTCACTCTAAGCAGAGACAAGAGGGACAAGACTGGAAGAGAAGGAAACAGACTCATATCTTCTGGTCTCAGCTGCGCCCCATGCTGGAGTCCCACGGATCAAACCATATTGCTCATCTACCTATATACAGAGGCAGTATCTCCCCAGCTGTAACTAGTAAGTGCCCTCCCTCGAAGGCGCACGTCACAGCTACTTACTGGGTATTTTTCCAGTGGCTCCATAAGCAGGGCATCACCAAAGATTAATCGGCAATACTCGGCCATCTTGGCTTGCTGCTTCGGGCTAAGAGCAAGAAGAAAGGAATTATGGGGCTTTTTTTTTTTCAGAGAAATGACTTTGCATTGCTAACACAGAAAGAGGTCAGCCAGGATCAATTTCCGTCATTCTGAAATGCTATCCTGAATACCACACGCAAGCCCGCACACTCGTGCACATGTCCCACACAAGTGCAGCATGCAGGCTGGATGTGTGAGGCTGTTTTTAAGGTTGTCCTACACAACCCAGATGAGGGCGCAGCACACCATTTATTTCCTTCCCTGTCTCCAGATTCAAGAGATTCTGAGAGTTAGAACCTTTGTTCCTTTTGTTGGATTCCCTGGTTTTATGTCAACTGTAAGGCACCTGGGATGGGAATGTTTTTCATGATTCCATGTGAATTCTTGGGGAAAATATATCGGAGCAAGAGAAAATAGAAGAGGAATATTTATAAGGAGGCAAGAGGGGAAGGAAGAGTGAGAAAGAGAG
>CABHPH010137780.1:24973-40204 GCA_902168325.1 Peromyscus nudipes | reverse complement strand
TTTTTTTTTTTTCTAAGGTTCCATGAGCCTATAAAACATACCGATACACAAAATTAGACTTTAAAAAAATTTAAAATGGGTAGACGAACTCAAGTTAAACAAGTTAAACAAAACACAACTGTAATTAAACAATAATAATGATTTAATGATACAGCTCAAAAGCAGCCTCAGTAACATCATTTGTCAGGAAAGAGTTACAGTGCATAGGTATATAAGATGATTTCCACCTGGAAGAATTTTTATAAAAAAGCCAATAAAAATGAAAATTCAGAGTCCCTCTTGGGGAAGTACATTTTCAAGTAGTCGCAGGTAGTTGTTTAGTTTAGTTGACTGTACATTTATGTTCCCCAGTACAAGTCAGCAGAGGTCCAGCCATCACACTTAGTGTATTAAACAGGTCATGTGCGGCAGATTACAGTGGGAACTTAACTTTTCAGTGCTTGCTACTAATGAACACAACCACCACGGTGTCTTCTAAAAGCACTAGCCTGTCTTTGTCCCCTGCAGAAATCGTAGTAAAGGCACATCCCTCAACAGCAGGCTCCTGGCATCCCTGACTTTAACTCCATGAACTCGGCTCTGTGGTTTACTCATATTGTGTCATAATAAAGAATGCATGTTCCCTAAAGCCCTAAAAGCTACAGTTGCTGGATACAAGACAGACAGACATCAGGAAAGCTCACTGTGGGTGGGAGGAGTGTGCCCGCTGGGCACCTCCCCCACTTCTCTATGACATCTGGTTTCACCTTTGGACCACAGAGAGGAAGTTCAAAATCTTCTCTAAGCAGAGCATAAATTGGTATCTCATGTCCTACTGATTTTCTCATTACAGCCATAGTAGCGAACTTGTGACATGTGGTGGCTCCAAAGATCTTGAAAGAGCTCTAGTGGAAGTGTGGCTGCTACTCCTAGCTCTTCCATAGTGAACAAGGATGCTCTCCACCCAGAGCTCCAGGCACATAGTATGGTTGACCAGGAGTACCAGCTGATGGGCTGGATACATGGCCCTTTATTTGATTCGAGGACAGGCACCTTGAAGGTGATTTTCAGCCAATGGCTGGGTGTGTCAGGGCTCATCAGGAGATGGAGTGATTCTAATGAAGAGCCTTCTTAGACCTTGGGTCACATGTACACAGTCAGGGACTGTGCTTTCAGGCCTCTTCACCCTCACACAATAATGTTTACTAATAAAAATCTTTGTAATTTAAGTTTAGATATAGCAGCTCTCTACATCAGTAAGGGATTGGTTCCAGGATCACCTGTGGATGTCAATGTGTACAGATACCCAAATTCCTTATATGAGATAGTATAGCATTTGTGTAGAACCTGCATACAATCCTCTTGTGTGCTCTATACTATGTCTAGAATTCATATAAAAACCAATGTTGTGTAAATCACCATTTTCTTAGGGAATAATGACATAAAAAATATGTATGTGTTTAGTAAGATCTTTTTTTTTTTTTTTTTACCAGCTGCCTGCAGTCCTGTCTGCTTCTCAGAGGATACAGCTAAACACAAGTGGCATTCATCATGGTTTGAGAAGCTGAATTTGAGAAGGTTTAGAGATTGGATCATGCACTGGCTGGTGGCTGATGTGGTCACTATCCTAGGATAAGGGACATGAAATATTGTCTTTGACATAATATAGAAGCTCTGTTGTTGAAAATGTCACTAGGGTAGCCATGGAAGATGGAAGATGATGCCAAGACAGATGCAGTGATGCAAGCATTTGGCAAATATGGAACTTTGGTGTCTGTTGAGTAGTGGAGTTGCTTGGTTTTGCTCAGTTGGATACACATCCAGCAGAGGAGAGAGAGAAACTGCAGTTAACAGAAAAGCACAGGAGCTCATGAGCTTCATTATCCGACCTTAATAGGCAGATGCAAACCGAAATAAGATAAATAATCTAAATAGATCTATAACCAGCAATGATAATGAATAATAAAACCTCTCCCAATGTGTGTGTGTGTGTGTGTGTGTGTGTGTGTGTGTGTGTGTGTGTGTGTAGGGGTAAGACCATATAATTCACCAAAGAATTCTACCAGATTGTCAAAGGATATCCAACACAATGCTACTCAGATTACTCTATAGGATGAAGAAGGAACGAGTGCTTCCGAGCTCTTTTTACAAGGCAATATTATCCAAAAGTGGTTAAGAAACAGCAACAAAAAGAAAATTATAAACCAATCTTCCTAATGAACATATGCAAAAATTCTCAATAAAAAATTGAATTAAAATTCTATTACAAAGATCATACAAAACACGATCAGTTTGGCTTCATTACAAAGATGCAAGGATGATCCAGCATATGTAAATCAGTAAATAAAATTCATCATGAGAGTGGACTCAAAGACAAAAATCACATGATCATTTTAACAGACACCAAAAAGGTCACTGACAAAAATCAAACACCCTTTGTAATGAAAGCCATGAAGAGGATAGGAATGGAGGGAACATACCTCAACATAATAAAGGGTATATCTGAAAAAGTTACAACCAACATTATGTTATATGGAGAAAAACTCAAACATTCCCCCAAGATTAGGAACACAACAAGGGGGTTGTCCACTCTATGCAGCCCCTTTCAGTATAGTGCTAAAATCTCAGCTAGAGCATTGAGACAAAAGAAGGAATAAAAAGGATACAAATAGAAAAAGAAATGAAACTATTCCTGTTAGCAGGTAATATAATTCTATATATAAAAGACCCTAAAAACTCAACCAAAAATCTCTTGGCACTAACAAACACTTTCAGAAAACTGGCAGGATACAAAATTAACTCATAAAAATCAGTAGCCTTCTATCTTAGTTGGGTTTATGTTGCTGTGATAAACACCGTGACCAAAAGCTACCTGGGAAGGAAAGGGTTTATTTCACCTTACAAATCTCAGGTTACAATCCATCGCTGAGAGAAGTCAGGGCAGGAATTGAAGCAGGGGCCATGGAGAAACACTGTTTCCTGGCTTGCTTCTCATGGACTAGTGCTTAACCTACTTTCTCATGCCATCCAGGACCACATGCCTAGGGAATGACAACACTCACTGTGGCCTAAGCCCTCCCACATCAATCATTAATCAAGAACATGCCCCACAGACTTGCCTATAGGCAATCTGATGAAGGCTTTTTTTCTCTGAGGTCCCTTTTCCAAAATAATTGTAGCTTGTGTCAAGTTGACAAAAACAAAACAAAACAACAACTTCAATGACAAAAACCAAATAGAACAATTCACCCCATGCCAATTTGATACACCAGTACATTACTATTAAACCATAACCTTTTCTTTATTATTTATCCCCAAGATCTCATATTAATATCACAATATAAAACACAAATAACTTGAAAAGTCTCATAGTCTTTAGAAAATTCACTTAAAAAAAGTTCTGTTACTTTAAAATATCCAACATCTTTTTGAAAGTTGAAAGTCTCTGAACTGTGGGCTCCTGTAAAATAAAATTAAAAAACAACAACAACAACAACAACAAAACAAATTAAATACTTTCTTATTTCAATAGGGAAAAATCAGGGCACAGTCACAGTGAAAGCAAAGCAAAACAAAGATTCAATAGTATAAAAATTCAGTGGTTGATACCTGGACATCACTCACAATTCTCTGGGCTCCAAAGAGCCTGGGAACTCCACTTCTCAGGCTCTGCCATCTGAAATATACGCAGCTTGTCTGGTAGCTCTACATGTGGCTCTACCTCATACTTGCTACTGTCCTTGGTATTTGTCCCATGGTACTGGTATTTCTAGTATGCTAAAGTCTCCACTACAACTAAGGCTGCATATTCACCAGTGGGCTCTCTTGACCTTTCCTCAGAGACTCCAGTCCTGCCCCATAGGTACAAACCTCAGCTGTTCTCCATGATTCCTTCATTTCTTCAAAACCAGTAACATCTGATTGGCTCTTACATATTACCAAGTTTTGTTGCCAGCATAAATGCAGTGGAGACCCCTTCCTATATATTCCAATGACAAACAGATTGAGAAACTATCCTATTTACAATAGCCACAAAATATACCCTGTGAATAAACCTAACCAAGAAAATGAAAAACCTTTGCAACAAAACTTTAAAACACTGGAGAAATAAATTGAGGTAGATACTAGAAGATGGAAAAACCTCCTATGTGCATGAATTGAAAGAATTAATGTTGTGAAAATGACAACCTCATCAAAGCAATCAAAAGTTCAGGGCATTCCCCATCAAAACTCCAGAGTCCTTCCAAGATGCAAGAAAAACATTTTAAAAATTATATGGAGACACAAACTACTAAGAACAGCCAAAGCCATCCTGAACAAAAGTAACACTATAAGAGGTATCACCATACCTGCTTCCAAGTTATACTATTGAGGCATAGTCATAGAAACAGCATGGTACTGACACAAAACAGACACACTGATTAATAGAATAAGCAATGCAACTACAGCTATCTGAATTTTAATTAAGATTCAAAACTATACACTAGAGGAAAGACAGGGTCTTCCACAAATGATGAGGGAGAAAGAAGATATAACTGTAGCTTATATCAAGTTGACCAAAAAAGAAAGAGAGAGAGAGAGAGAGAGAGAGAGAACCCAGAACAATTCAATCCATGCCAATTTGACACACCAATTGCATTACTATTAAACCATAACCTTCCCTTTCTTAATTATCCCCAAGATCTAATATCATAACATAAAACATAAATAACTTCAAAAGTCCCATAGTCTTAAAAAAATTCAAACATCATTTTAAAGTGAAACTAGGTTCTTATCTCTTATCTTGCATAAAACTTAATTCCAGATATGTCAAGGACCTCAACAAAAGACCTGATACTTTGAAAGGGCTAGCAGAAAAGTTTGTGAGTACACTTCAACATAGAGCCACAAGCAAGGACTTTCTGTATAGAACTCCAGAAGTGTAGGAAATAAGACCAACAATTGACAAAAATATCTCAAGAAACTAAAATTCTTCTGCCGGTCTACCGAAGAGACAGCCCACAAAATGGGAGAAAGATCTTTTCTAGTTATTTATTTGCCATCATACCAAGCTGGGTAACCCAACCCAACCCCGCCCCCACCCAATCAAACACAGAATGTTCTCTTTCATATTTGGGTCATTGCTTTGAATCTTTAGATTTGTTTGTTAAAATTGGAATATCTGTAGAGATCTAGTGAAGAGAAAGTGGCCTGGCGGGCATGGAAATGAGCCTGATTCAGATACCTTACGGTACGTGGGGACGGCAGAATATATGTGCCATGAAAATGGAGTGGGAAACTATTGGGGATGGCAATGTTTAAACAGGGATAGAGTGGCAAATGGTGATGGCGGTGAGTCACAGGGTGAGGGTTAACCAAGACTAAGAATGTGTGAAGAAGGCACACGAAAACCTCAAATTTAAAAAACAAAAAAGTTGGACAGAGGTCCCATGCACAGGGCTATGGGGGGCGTGGTAGTGGTGGGGGTGTGTGGGGAGGTAGTGGAGGTGGAAGTGGTGGTGGTGGTGGTGGTGGGTGGTGGTGGTGGTGGTGGTGCCAATACTGATCCCAGAAGCAATAAGTTACTAAATTAAGATCCCAGGGCCGGCTGAGGGACACCTCTCTAGGTATTGGTGACCAGTAAAGCCAAGAGCCCTTCCTGTAAGTTGGGGTTAACTGTAAGAGACTAGGAGGCTGCAATCACAGTAAGGAACAGCAAGGTAGAGGGGCTTGAGGGGAGTGACCCACAGAGAACATCAGAGGTGGCTAATAGCAGACCTCTTCTTAGGGCCATGAGACAAACCACCAAGAAATCGGTGTTGATGAACATTTAGAACAGGGGCTTCAAAGGGGAAGAACAGAGGATCAGGGAGTAGTCGAGCACTACAGTAAGCCACAGCCCCAAGTCCAGTTCAGCTCCCTACCTAGCCCATTCTGGACTTGGAACCTACTAGGGTTTGTCCTTGAAGGAAGGAGTCCGCAGCACTATGGCCAGTGGGTAATGACTCCCTTAGTCCTTTCCCAGGACTCAGCAGATGTTTCAGACAGTTGGACACAGGATCTGAACTGACTGGGAACCACAGACCCACAGTCTCATTTTGGCTGTCCTGCTTTAGCGAGAGCCTGTAGGGTTAAGTCGTACAGGAGTCTGTCTAACGTCTGGCTTACAGTGAGTCTCTGGTCCGTGTTCCCACCCAGCTGGTCTGTCTCCAGTTCCTCAGTAGACTGTTGGATAGCTAGCAAGTGTGAGCTCCCCACACCCTGGAGTTGTTCGTGGGGTCGGAGCCATGGTAGTAAGAAAAGATGCATGGAAACCATGAATGCCCCTCCCATGTTGCCACCCCCCACCCAGGCACTCAACCAAGATGCGAAATTAGAAGCACAATTTAATCTCATCAGGTAGCAGGGAAAGACAGACAGAAACAAGGGCCACCATGAAAGGTCCAGAAGGCACAGCTGCACAGAAGGATCAGGACACAGATCCTGGGGAGGTGGGGCACAGCTATGACATGCGTGGTAGTCATGCACCCAGAGAAACAGAGCTGGTGTACTGCTGGGCCCCTTGAGCCTCGTTTCTTGGCCATTGGGTACCAAATCCCCATTTGTTCAATGCGGTACATTATGGGCAGCAGAGTGTGGGTAGCTCTGGTCTGCAGGAGGAGATGAGGTCCTTTTCCCAAAACAGGGGGGCTGCCCTCTGCAGTGTGTCCTGCACCCCTTGCTCCATATGAATGAATGCTCCTGGCAGCCTGTATATGATGAGTTTGATCTCAAGGGTTTGCCCATCTCACCTGCCAGATAACCACTGACAGGAGCCGCTGTGGTACAATCTGAGAATGAAGTACACTTAAGGTAGGTGGTGGAGTGCAGAGGGCACATCCCTAAGTTAGAGCTGGTGCAGGAACACAGTCCACCCACTCACCTCCCTTGGCCTAGTCTCCTTATGCAGCAGTGGTTCTCAGCCTTCCTAATGCTGCGACCCTTTAATGCAGTTCCTCATGTTGTGGTGACCCCCCAACCATAAATTACTTAGTTGCTACTTTATAACAGCAATTTTGCTATTGTTATGAATCATAATGCAAATATCTGATATGCAACCCCCAATGCGGTCGTGATCCACAGGTTGAGAACCACTGTTATACAGACAGCCCGGAGACCATGTGTGGGAACTGTGGGAACTCCACTGCCTCTGCAGTACATTGCTCCAATAGCATCCCTGGCTTTCTCAGACAGTACTGGAGAGGCCAGTCCTTGCCTGAAGACAAAGACTCTCTTCCTCTGCCCAACTCTCCTAGAGCCCTCAAGAGTTCTTTTGTCTCCAAGGCTGCTTAGGATGTCTCAGGGCCTCCCAGCCCCTCTCTTTGTGCTCCTTTGTGGTGATATATTGTGTACCCCAATAAAGCTTATCTGGGGACCAGAAGATAGAGCTAGCCACTAGATTAGATATAGAGGCCAGACAGTGATGGCACATACCCTTAATCCTATCACTTGGGAGACAGAGATCCGTCTGGATCTCTGTGAGTTCAAGGCCACACTGAGAACAGAGCCAGGCATGGAGGCACATACCTTTAATCCCAGTACTGGGAAGCACACACACCTTTAATCCCAGGTAGTGACGTCTGGGCAGAGAAAGGTATATAAGCTGTGAGGAAACAGGAACTCATTCTCTTGAGGCTGAGCATTTCATGGAGGTAAGAACATGGCTGGCTTGTTCTGTTTCTCTGATCTTTCAGCTTTCACCCCAATATCTGGCTCTGGGTTTTTTTTTTATTATTAAGACAATTTAGCAATTTATGTTAAACGTCTTCAAAAAGGAATTCACAAAATCCTGGCACTTTTAATACCATCAGACATGTCTAAATGGTTAAAGCCAAGTCACTTCACACTCTGGACCTTGGCTTGTCATCTTTGAACTTACAATCCAAGTTGCTGCTGGAGAGATTCTAACTCATCACATCCAAGTCAGTGTTCAGCTCACCCCCAAATACCAGCAGCAGGGAACTAGTTTACAGTCTTGAATTTTGGGGGCCAAAGGAATTTAAAGGACGGTGTGATGCACGAGTTGGAAGACGGATTTCCTTTTGTGTCGAAAAATAATAAAATAAACAATAGTTCTCCCAAAACAATGAGTTTGTAAAGAAGAGCACAGTACTGCCTACTCCCAAAACAATGAATGACATAAGCATGCAGTGATGTGGAGGATCCAAGGATTATAAAGGCAAAATTCACAGGGTGTTAGAAAACACTCATCATTGGCTGCTGCAGGACCCATTTCACAGGGGTGAAATGTGTCAGACCACAGCTAGACTGACAGTCGCTAAACAGATGTCCTTACAGGTGCATCTGTGTGTGTGAGAGACACAGCAGTGGTCTTTGTGTAAGGATGTGGCTCTAGCAAGTTCTTATGATGGTTCTTGCTTGGTATAGCTCTTGGTATCGGGCACACATACATACTATGACCTTCATGGCTTAGGAATTGGCCTAACTAGGGCAACGGGGAATAAATAAATGACCCACGCACATGCAGAAAATCTGGGATCAGCTGAGCCTTGTGCTCTAATGGGGACACACAAGCAGCAGCCCAGAAACTCAGCACATTTATTTTATACACCTGAATCAAGCAAGTTTAGTTGATCTCCACAGGGTTCTCCCAGGGGAGCAGTCTCAGACTGTAAACATCCTGGGAGGAAGTCGCAGTAGACATTTGGGGGCATACACTTTCCACATCCTCATGTGGACCAGGGGAAGGCTTTGGCATTTCGTTGAGCCTGAGGCATTGAGGTCCTTAAAATGGCCAGGCTCATGTCAACAACATACATTCACCCAGGACTTCTTCCATTCTCCACACATACATAAGATCTTTTTCAGGCCTTCCTGACTTTATTTTATTAATTCGACACCATGGTGGTTATGGCAGTATTCACGGAGACTGCTCTCCGAGGACCTTTAGCAGGACCCCCATCTGCTCCTGTCCAGACCTACCCCTTTCCAGGAGCTGCAGTGCCTGTAGTTTCTCTGGAGCCTAATATCTGCCTTTTTGTTTTCTTCCCCCATGACCTGCTGCCCCAGTGCTGGCTGGGTTCAGTGTTTGGATAGGAAGAGCATCATGTGTATATAGAAGTCACAAGCCCTAGGGCCCCTCTGCCACTTCCTCCCACACCATAATACAGAGGAGCCAAAATCTTATCATATTCTCACACAGAAGCAAAAACTTATTGGATCATGTATCAAGCAACAACAATCACTTGATGAGTGCAGAAAATTGTTTTATTTATTTTACAATCCTTTCAAATAACCAGAGGCTCATGGTAATATCCCCATTAAAGATGCATAAGAACTGTGGAAAGTTAAGCCAATTTTTTCGGATCATAGAAGCAAGCAGACAGCAGAATTTGAATTTACTAATCTAAAGCATCCGGTGTTGCCATCGTCTTACTAAAGGTGTGTTAAAGGCCAGAGGAGTCAGGGCTGGGCAGCCAGCTCAGTCCATAAAGAGTGTGCTGTTCTTAGGACTCACATACACGCCTGGTGAGTGTGACAGCCTTCCTGAAATTCTAGGGCTTGGAAGGCAGAGAAAGGGGATCATCAGAGCAAGTTGGTGAGCTCTCTGCTAATTGGTGAGCCCTGGGTTTAATTGAGATACCTCCCCCTTTCAATGAATAAGGTAGAAATCATTCCTGGGCTATCCTGATGTTAACCCCAGGCTTTCACACTGGCACACACATGCACGCATGTTCCCTCATACACATGTGGTTCCATACATGTGAACATGCATACCACATACATACACATGCAAAAAAAAATCCGAAGAGTCTTTATTCCAAGGCTCTCAGTGCCGGATCCTCTCTTCCCCCAAGGCCTTTGACTATAAGCAGGGTGCAGGCAGCACACACAGTCCATCTACTAACCCTTCTTTTCCCACTGGGTTCCCTGGATGCCTAAAAGCAGGGACTGGCCCTAGACCTGTGTCCCTGCAGCCCAGAGAGGGATGACCACCCAAATTATTCGATAAACCAATGATGCTGAGGGTAGCTTAGCATCTCATCTAAGACAGTGTAGTATCAGGTGGAGTTTCCATTCCATTTAAGTAATTTTGGAGTTCTGTGTTTGGATCGCAAACGTCTTTAATACTGAATAACACATGGGAGTTATGAAAGCTTACATGCATGTGCCCCTGCACACCGGGAGGCATGATGAGGAGAAGCTAACCTGTCCCTGATGCATGGGGCTCAGGTACTAAATAATGTTGCTGGATTTAACGCTTAGGTTTTAATGTCAGTGTAGGAACTGCACAGCTGTGAACTTGAGCAAAATATATACATATATATATTTTTTTTCCTGGCAATGCACGTGTGTCAGAATCTAAGTGGCACAGCAGATCTGCAGTGGAGCCCCGAGAAGCAGTGCTTGCACCAAGGACCAGAGCAGGCTCACCCCGTCAGTTTGGTCCTCACTAAACAATACTGCAAATGCCCTCATGACTTCAGATAACAGTGTGATTCGCACGATCCCTAGACTTGCAGGAAATATGGATTTTGTAAATCGATCACATATTTTCCACGGCAGCCTAAGGAACAGATTTGTTCCTCCCATTCTAAATGTGTTTGGAGTGAAATTTCTTGGGGAAAGCCAGGAAACAGACCACATGCATTAGCTTGATGTATGAAATGTTTGTGTTTATGATTGAAGCCTGTTACTCAAGCAGGCTGGGGCACAGATCTGCGTGCACAGGTGGGAGCACTTAGAGGGAACTGTATCCTCTGCCACACACGTGACTCCCTGGGAGGGAAGATTAGAATTCCCCAGGCACAGAGTTCTTTGGAGTTTCACCTACAGAGTAAAGCCAGGCAATCGCTTATCAGGGCAGGCTGATTTCCAAGATCTTCCTGTCACTAAGGGTCATGATCATGCTCGAGGCATTGGTGTGTGGTGTTTTCAGGTACCATCTACATCAGCCTATGAGGTCTGCTTGTCTTTCCCTCCTAACCTAACAGCAGCAGTTTTTAAACTCCCATCTTCATAGAGCCATCACAGGAGGTTGTGTTGACCACCTGAAGAAGAGAATAAAAGAAAAATATAAAACTATGTTTGCACTCTATGTTCACAGTCTGGGTGAAGTTATCAAGTATTCAGTTAGCATATGTATTTCTGTGAAATCCAGTAGCTTCATGCTCTTCTATAGTAGTAGTACTTTCCAGGACTTGGGATGTTTGTTGATTCTGGGATGTCTTTGTCTGTTCCACTCTGCTCACCTAATGATTTTTTTGACAGAAGAAAAGTGTATAATTATGGTTCCATTCTTTTCATAACATATTCATATTCATTAGTAATTCAGGATGTTGTTATTATTAGCATTTGCTATTTATTGAGCATTAATTATATGCAAATATTTGCTAGGCACCTTCCACTAGTATTTTATTTAATTCTTACCACAACACACACACACACACACACACACAAGACACATATATTTATATATATGCATCCTTTGTATTTCTCTCTTTTCTAAGTGAGAATTATGTCTCAGAGAGACTATGTGAATTGCCAGATGTCACACAGTTAGGGATGAAGAAACCTGGTACTGGATTCTTGAAAGCACTTCATTCTCATCACTGCTAGCACAGAGTCTCCCAAATAAGTTTAAAGCCAGTTGCTCAGAACAGTTATTCAAAGTCCAACTGCCCAATGTCTTTGCTCCTCAGGCATCTACCCCACATCACTGGTTGACTTGTTCTGCTCTGAGTCCAAGCTAACACTGTCATGTCTGCTTTGTAAAATACTGCCAACCCTTAAATCCCTGGACTCCAGGTTTGTGGATTCAACAAGTTCGGGTCATGTGCTACATAGTTATCCATGCAATAGCTGTATCTGTCCTAACCAGGAAGAGTTTGTGTTTGGCATCATTTCTTAAACAGAACAGTAAAACAATCTTTACACAGGTCTCACACTGCATCCACAGTTTGAAACGTGGTAGAAAGCTTGTGAAAAGATGAACGTGGTTTACATGCAAATAATGTGCTATTTTATATGGTATGGAATCCTGGGAAATTTTGAAGTCAATCTTCTATAGATACCGAGGAAAGACTGTTAACTCAGTCTCTTTAAGATGCATAGTGCTTGGCATTCTGGAAAATTCCAAGAATTCACAGACTCTACTCATACCTGGAAACACATGGAATTGAGAGCCAGCTGGGGTCCTGTCAGCACCACCTAGCTGACCTAATCTTAGAGATAGTAGTCAACCTGTGACAGTATCAGGGTGTGGCTGGGTCCCATTTTCATGTACTGTGAGGCCCAGACAACAGTGGCAATCTCACTCCCAGTGAACCAGGCTCCTCCAAGGCCTTGGCTATTGTATTAGGGTTCTCTAGAAGAATGGAATTTATGGAATGAATATATATACACATATGCATATTTACATACATATACATAATCATAACACACACATATATATGAGTGATTTATTAGAATGGCTTACAGGCTATGGTCTAGCTAGCCCAACAATGACAATCTACCAATGGAAGTTCCAAGAATCCAGGAGTTAAGTTCATGATGACTCAGCTGGTCTTCAGTATGCATCAGAATCCTGAAGCAGTAGGCTCTAATGCCAGTGAAGGAATGGACTTGCCAGTGAGCGCAAGCAGGCAAAGAGAGAAAGCTTCCTTCTTCCATGTCCTTGATGTAGGCTGCTAGCAGAAGGTATGGCTCAGATTAAAATTGGATCTTCCCATCTCAAAAGATCTGGATAAAAGTTACATCTTCCCACCTCAAAAGACTCAGATTCAAAGTGGGTTTTCCCACTTCAAATAATTTAATTAAGAAAATATCCCTTACAGGTGTACCTCAGCTACTTAGGTTTTAGTTAATTCTAGATGTAGTCAACTTGACCACCAAGAACAGCCATCACAGCTGTATGACCTCACAGTCTTCACCACGGTCTCAGGCTATCATTATCCTTTCAAAGACGGAGAAGTGGAGGTACAGAATGAGGAAGCAATGTCTTCCCATCCCAGCTGGAACAGCCCATTCCAACCCAGGTTATTGGTTCCAGTTTCTCACCTTTAGTGCTGGTACCAGAACCGATGGTCTAACGCTGAAGCTGGAAGCAGGTAACTCTCACTCAAAGCTAGTTACATTGATCAGGTACAGATCAGGCACTACAGTACAGATCAGGTCAATGAAACTGTGCAGTCTCCTCCCTGCTCCATAACTGAGGGCTAGGGTCTAACTGAGACACCCGTGGGTTTGGTTTAAATGCTGCTCCCTGACAGTTGTCAGTCTCCTGTCTCTGTGCCCATGAAGGTGGGTGGCTCTGTCTGCGCTCACTCCTCCATGGCTTTATTATGCACTTCCTCCAACTCCAAGGACCTCCTCACTGCCTTCTGTTCTTCTTCCTTTCAGATGTCAACCCATCAGAGCTTCTTAGTCCAGGCTCAACTCAAGACCATTTTCTCCAGAAAGTCTTTCTTTGTACCACCCTTGCAGTGTTTAGTTTTCAGACAGATGTGGATAATAAAATTCCTGTAACAAAGATCAATGGATTACTTTTCTCTTCTGTCTTCTCAGAACTTGATACTTATGCTCCTGTTACAGGAGTCATCTTAATCTGCTGTCAGGGTGATCTGTGAACTGTCCTAGGAGACCTACAGGGTCCCCAGGAAGTCAAGCCCAAGCTTTCCTTCAGCATTGGGCCAATGCTCCATACATGCACAATGCCACTGAATAAAGCCATGTGTGAGGAAACAGGTAAAGTCCTTGAAGATGTGGCACACCCACGATGGTCTTTTTTTTTTTTTTTAAATCATCTTGCAGAAGAGAACACTGAAGGTTTGCACTCCACATGGAGGCTTCTAGGGCCTTATTCAGAGGAGACTTTCAAATTCGGCCATGGTAACATTGGTTTTGCCCTGTTAGCCTTTGATAGGAAGAGATATTAGGAGGGACTTTATAGCAGTGCCATAAACAGAGTGTAAACAGGCCAGAGGAAAACAAATGTGACAACCAGGGGTCTGTTTATTTCTATTATTTATGCTCTATCGTCTGCCTTTAAATTAATTTCTGGATCAGAAGTTTTAGAGGCAGTTGCTGTGCTAGCCTGTAATTAAGTGTATGGGCAGAGCCAGGGTCTGCTCTCCCTGGGGTTGAACTGAACAGTAAAAAATTTAATCAAATCAGCAATTAACAAGATTACCCATGACTCTAAATGCATTGCATGTCACCAACACTCCATCTTTCAACGTTTCTCTTCTCCTGGCTTTAGATGGTTCAGTTATAGATCTTCACAGAGAAGGTCCTGCCTCACTGGAGTTGGGCTGCTTCACTGATCCTTCAGTGTGCCCTTGGTTGTTCATGAAGCAACTCAGGACATGGCCAAGGCAGGCACTATTCCAAGTGGATTGTAACTGTTCTAGAGTCTCCTCTGAGAGCAGGAAGCTGTAGCTGTGAGGTATGGCTCCTCTACAGTGATGTTCACTCGGCCCATGTACTGCCTTGCAGGAGACCTGGGTGGGCTAGGAGGTCTCAAGGGGCAATGTAGGTATCAATTCTTCCATGACCTCACAGCAGCAGACAACATTATCTGCACAGCCTTGGAGCCACCCCTTGGAAGGGAAGAGACTATCTCAAGCCACCCACTGGTTATAACCAAATGTTTTACCCTGTGTGGTGTCTAAATATCATAAATTTATTGTGCATAGGTATGGAGTCTAGGAGTCCAAGATCATGGTAGCAGTAGGTTTGATGTCTGATAAAGCCTCATTCTCTTCTTGTTCTATCCACACATGAAAAACAAAGCAAAACAAACAAAAAGCTACCCCACTCCCTTGGACCTCTTTGGTGAAGTCATCAGTCCCACTTATTAACAAATTATTTCCTAAAGGGCTCATCTTCAAATATCATCCTAATGGGAACTGGGCTTTGAGTTGGAAAACTCCAGGTGTCACCGTGACAAAAGAGCAGAAGTATCAACTTAAAAGGAGGGGAGACTTGTTTAGATTCACAGTTTGGAAGTTCAGTTCATGGTCAGGGGTCTCTTGTTCAGGGATCTGTGGCAAAGAAGCTTATTACTTTAGGACTGTGTGGCAGAAGAAACTAGTCATTTCATGGCCACTAGGAAACAAAGATAGGAAGATACCAGGGTCCTGATACTACCTTCAGGGTGTGACCAAGCTCCTAACACTGTCTTCAGGACATGGCCAGGCTCCTAACACTGTCTTCAGGGGCATGGCCAGGCTCCTAACACTGTCTTCAGGGGCATGGCCAGGCTCCTAACTC
>CABHPH010137780.1:0-24963 GCA_902168325.1 Peromyscus nudipes | reverse complement strand
CCAGGCTCCTAACACTGTCTTCAGGGGCATGGCCAGGCTCCTAACTCTGCCTTCAGGGGCATGACCAGGCTCCTAACACTGTCTTCAGGGGCATGATCCCCATACTTAGAGCTTCTTCTCACTATGCCCTACCTTCTAAGGGGTCTACACCTCCTGTTATCTCCATAAGCAGAGGAGGCCCCTGGTAGTCAAGACTTTACACATGGGCATTTAAGTGTCACATCTAAAGCATGACAAGTTATAACAGACATCTGTTTCACACCAGCCCTGGCTCATGTTGAGTTGCTATGTTCTGGAGTAAGTCAGGTCACCCTGGCAGGTCTCAGATAACTGCTTACTTCCCTCTCAAGGTGGCTTTAGGGGTTGAAAGCTCTGAACAGACCTCCAGGACTTGGCCTGATACCCTGTGATTGTGTGTGTGTGTGTGTGTGTGTGTGTGTGTGTGTGTGTGTGTGTGTGAGACTGTGAGGCTTCTGGACACATTCCAGATGAGGCTGCCAAGGAGTTACATCTGAGTGAGAAGTGCTCCCATACCCTTAAAATATGCCTGGAACAATCTGAGTCGCGTGTTCAATGCTACCAGGCAAACGAATAGATCCCTGGGTCCCTAGAGATATGTACTATTTACAAAGACGCTCCTGTGGATTCTCCATTTACGAAAATAAATAGCCCGAGAGTCTAGGCAGATGAGCCCTAACTTCAGAGGATACACTGTCAGGAATAAAGAGTGAGACAGGCCCTTCAACAGCAGTCCCCATGCCTGAGTCAGCGCCGCCCATGGAAAGTGCAAACACCAAATGAAGAACGGTCATTACAGAACACCCAGGCTCATGAAAAGGATGTCTTGTAGAGGCAGGAAAATAATCCCAAGCGAATGTAAACTTGTGAGTGAAATGTTTGTATAAGATGAGCTGTGAGTCGGTTACAGCTTCGTTGGCCTAATGGTTAACTACATCAAAAGGGGGTCAAATCATAAATACAGTGTGATTTCATAAGCTTTAAAGAAGAGGACATATTTCATGTCAAAGACCATAATGGGTTCTCAGAAGGGGATGGGTGGAGTTGAAGCTGAGCTCAGTGAGCAACGGCAGAGCGAGCAGGAGGGAGGAGAGCAAAGGAACGGTTAAACTGGGTGGAGGAAACTCAAATTTCTTGCAGGTTTCTTGAAAACATCAGTTCATAGAAAGTGCCTGGAGCTGGCAGTTCTGCAAATGAAAGGGGGAAATTAGGAGTTAGATAAGATCAGCCGGGCCTGGAAAAAAAGAGAGCAGAGGTCACCATGGGGTTGGGAGGGGCCACCCACTGCCAGGAAGAGCAATCATTGGGATGTGGAGTGCAGCTGTGTGTGAGAGGGCTCCCTGTGGAAGGCTGGGGGACAGCTCCTGAGTTTCTGAGGTATGACTGTCACAGGAGCACACGCAAATGGCCTTTTATGATGAGCACCAGGAAAAGACCACATGACCCTCTGTGGGTGGGCCCTCTCAGCCTCTTCATAGGGTCAAGAGTGTGAATATGCCCTGCTCTGTCTCAGCTTGTCCTCACAGAAAGTGCCTGGCCACCCTTCCTTGCAGTAGGACTGAGGACGCCTGCGATATTGGGTGATACCGTGAAGACGCCAGGATGAGTAAGATGGACATTGTTTCTGGTGACAATTTGCCTGTGGCTCCAGGCGTCGTCTTCGGTGTAAGTAAATCCGTGTGAGCGGCAGGCACACTGTACAGGTCATGCCAGTAATATCCCTTACCCACATATGACATAAGCGCCTTTGCTACTCATACACTTTGAACTCTTACAAATATTGATCTCACAGTACCCTCTCACTGAGTGTTTAAAGAGCTCATTCTGACAGTGACAGGTACAACCCAATATGAGCAGAGGTGACCCAGAAGCCACAGGACTTGACTCTGCACTGTCACTCTGGGAATGCTGGGTGGTAGAATTAGTGACACTGGCAAAGGGGTCTGGTGGGTCATGAGGACAGGCACAAGAGGGACCTCCAAGATGGGCAACCCCTTCGCTTTGGGGGGAGTTCCTGGTGTAGAAGTGCTATACTGAGATAAAAGCTTAATATTTGCACAAAAAGCAATGACTCTAGGGCAACTCTGAGAAATACAGTTGAAATACAGTTGAGCTATATCATCTTTGGGTCATTATAATTCATCAAGTGGATTTTGTGTGTGTGCCACTCGACCCCAACCACTTAAAAGAGCCTTTGAAGTGCCTGTGCACATATTTGAAGATGGGATGAAATGTCCTTGGTTTTCCCTGGGAAGTGCATGTTCTTCTGGCCTGAGTATTTACTGCATCATAAAGACACAGGTTACAGCTCATTTGCGCAGAGTGCCAGAAAGTAGGGTTGTTTACAGGGCAGAAATGCATATAAAAGAGGCACTTGCGTGCTGGACATGTTCCCTAAAGGGGCAGCTTTCAGAACTGACAGGGCTGAACATGCTTCAGAGCCAGTAACAGCAACCTGGAGCATACAGGCCACCTATCTGACAGGCAATATCAGTTTGCAAAGCTGAAGTCACACTGTGTGAGTAAAGGGCAGTACCCACTAAGGAGGAAAGCAAGCCAGACTATGGAGCTTCCCTGCCCCAGGGCTTCAAGAATCTTTTGCCATGTCTCGGCCTCATCTGGGAGCCAGGTCCTTTCAGCTCCCACCTCTGGAGGCAGGATGCACTTGCAGTATGTACAGTACACCTCGGAGTCTCTTGTCTGTGTGAAGGCAAGGCAGACTGGTGTAAAGCAGATGAGGATGCCCTCAAGCCTAGGGTGATGTGTGCTGGCAGTGTGAAATGTTGTGTGTCGAAACAGCAGTTTCATTTTTTCAGTCATATTTTTCACACAGAGCGCATTACTGGTAGTCATGAATTTAGAAAGAAACCACTTTCCTTTTAACTTCTCTCAGGAAGTCATTTTTAAATTAAAGCTATATCTTCAAAACCTACAGGAAACTTGCAAGAATACTGCAGGTTAGCATTACATGCTATTCAACTCTGGTCTGCTGCCTCGGCCCCTCTCTGTGCTGGCCGGCCTGCTGTTTCCACCTCTGCCCGTCTGTGACTTGATTCTTCTTTCATTAAAATTATTTGGTAGAACTTGTAGAGGTTATGAGTCTTCACCAGTAATTTTTTTTTACTGTATGTCCCCTAATAACTGAAATGTCTGGTACATAATTACAGAGTCACAATTAAATTCAGAAAATGTAACATCAACAAAAAACCGTTAGCTAGTCTAAAGTTGACTCTCAGCCCCTGTGAGTTGCTTACCCACTAATTCAACTAGCCTCAAAATTTTTTTTAAAAAACCAATGCCTATATAAACATGTACAGACTTATTCCCAAACAATGCAATATGAATATTTATATAACAATTACATTTTATTAGGTATCATCATCTAGAGGGGATGCAAAGTATTCAGAAACTATTTGCAGATTCTATGCAAATACATAACCAATTTGGGCATTCCTAGATTCAGGTACAAGTGTAGAGGGGCAGGGTGCTCTGGGAGAGCAGTGTAGTGAACATTCAGGTGTTGCTATCCCTAAATTGTTCTAAAAGTTTCCCCGTCTAAGATCTCATTTTAGGTTCCACAGTCCATCTGTATCTCATGTCCCCTCAGCTCCCTTAATTTAGAGTAACCTGAGCCATCTGTAATTTTTAGTGAAGTTGGTGACTCTAATGTGTCCCCTGGCCATTGTTTCTGTGCTATATTTCTGTGCAGGTGTAGCCTTCTAGTCCTGCTGTTCTGCCTCGAGGAAGAACCTCCTGTGACACACCCCTGTCTTTCCTGTGACCCACCCCTTTGTTTTATTTAGCTCAGTGATGATGATACCGATGATTCTCAGGTTCATTCCTTGAGTTGTGACCCACTACTGTCATTGTCCATTTGATGGCCAACTTTTCTCAGGTTCCAGCAGCAGCAAACCCGAAAAACATCTCCCAGATTCCTTTTGCCATGGTGCATCCTACATTGCAGCTATTCTTCTCTTCTCTATCCTGGAGCTGGAATCACATTGGCTCTTTTAGTGAGTCTGCCACATTTTTAACAAGAAGGGATTTTGTGCCAGCTGACCAATCTCTCCTCATTACACACTTTCATACACCTTTATGACCACGAGTCCACGGTCTACTTCATTGAGATGAACTTCTTTTTAATTCCACATATGGGAAAGAACATAAAGCATTTGTCATTTGGTGTTTGGCTTATTTCACTTAGCACAATTTCCTTCAGTACCATTTATATTATTGCAATTGACAGGGTTCAATTATATTAATGGCTGACTTGCATTTTAGTGAGAGAGAGAGAGAGAGAGAGTGTGTGTGTGTGTGTGTGTCAGAGAGAGAGAGAGAGAAAGAGAGAGAGAGAGAGAGAGAGAGAGAGAGAGAGAGAGAGAGAGAGAAACTGGAGCATCCACAGATTTGGTATGTATGTGGAGGAGGGCATATATCAAGCCACCAACTACCAAAAGATATGGAGGATGACTAGACATGTTAATCCTTTTTATTTTTGATATCTCATTTGAGAACTATTACAGACTTATAAAAAGTTCCTCAAATAGGAAGAAACATTCTTCTTTGCCTTTCATCAGCCTCCTCCAGTTGTTAACACCTACAGATACAGCATGAAGCTCAACGCCAGCTACACTGTTACGATAACACCATAAACCAATCTGCAGACTCTATTCCAATTGCCCCATTTTCCTGGCACTGCCTGTGTGGTCCATAACCCATGCGGGGAAACACCTGGCTTTCCACTGCCCTCTGCTCAGGCTCCTCTAGTCCTGCATAGTTCTCTCTGCCTCTTGTGAAGTGATGTGCAGAATGTCCCCAGCTTGGGTTTGCCTAATGTTCTGTGGGTCACATCAGGAGACACCGTGGCCTTAAGAAATCCATTTCTAGACAGCACACACTGTCTGGCTTTCTAGAAGGGATCCTAGTACTCCTAAGATACGGCTTAGGACTAAAACTGAAATGAGGCTTGGAGACTGGCACACAAGCAAGCTGCTGCAGGCCGCACAGCCACAAGCCTCCTTCCTTTCATTCCCCTCTCTCCACATGTGCATCTGAACTTTCCCTGTCATGGGTAGTCTTTCTGGGACTTCCTTCTAGCCACAGTTCTCCGAAGGTTAAGATGAATGGATGAAGGAGTGAACACAGCATCCTTTTACAGGCTGGACAGGCTGCCCAGACGGGGCACTGAAAAACTCTCTGGGCTCTTCTACTTCTGGCACACAGCACATACAGTACAGCCTTCCACTAGGTAACACTCAGCATGGGATAGCCTGGGACTTACCTGCTCACACCCCTCTATTTTGCCACAGTGAGACCTCTTACCAGCCATTCCAACTAGGGTTCCCATTGGACTTGATAAGAGCACCAAATGCCAATGGTGGGTCCAGACAATCCCAGAGGCCCTAATATACACCTTCTGCTGAGGGTGAGTAGATCTTCTAGAATGTCTCATGAAAGGGATTTCAAGACCCACTTGTGAAAAAATCCACATTGTATTTACAGAGTTCTGAATAGGCAAATGAGATTACATCAAATTAAAAGGCTTCTGCTCAGCAAAACAAACCGTCAAAGAGTGAAATGATAACCTATGGCATAAGAGAAATGTTTGCAAAGTATGCATGGATGAAGGATTAATAGTCAGAATGTAAATGGAAGCTTAATAATAAACTGTTTAAAATAAACAAAAGTTCTGAATGGATGTTTTTACAAAACAAGATATAAAAGTGTAGACAGATTTCTCTTTGGGCCTCCAACTCACAAATAATGACACAGAAACTTATTATTAATTATGAAAGCTTGGTCCTAGAGTAGACTTGTCCTACTAGCTCTTATAACTTAAATTAGCCAATTTCTATTAATCTGTGTTCTGTCATGTACCACTCATGCTGCTGCCTCCGTGTCTCTTTGTGTCTCCTCATGTCTCCTGCATGCCTAGATTCTCTCCCTGGAAATCCTGCCTATACCTCCTGCCTAGCTATTGGCCATTCAACTTTTTATTAAACCAAACACAGCAATGTATCTTCACACAGTGTACAAATATCCCACAACATTTCTCCCTTTTTGTCTAAATAAAAAGGAAAGGTTTTAACTCTAACATAGAAAAACTGTATACAATAAGAAAAATTATCAGGTAAGAATTACATTCACATTGTCCAGTCCATTTGTTTTTTTTGCATTTTCAGAGAAAATGCTCTATTATTTATCTTATCTTGATGAATTCAAATTTTTATACTTAAGTCATTTTTCCATCATAACTTGTATTACCATCCTAAAACTATCTTTTTAGACCTCAAAACATTTTCTTAGACAAACAATTTAAGCTTTTGTATCTCTCAACCTTATACACTTTATACCTTTTTTCTAAGTTTCTTTTTTGAATTTGGTAACAAGGAAAAATGTAACTATAACTATCTCATCTTCAACTCCACCAGAGACTTGAGAAGGATATAATATTACCTGAGTAAACAGGAAGTACAGAGCAAACAACTTCAAAACCATAGATATGATAGGGACAGCTCATTGTCTGGATAGCTACTCAGTTTTCCTCTGTAACACTGGGGCATCCACCTTCAGCCTATGGACCTAAAATATCTGACAGACTTTTCTGTGAAGCAGGAATTTTAAAGGACTGCCCTATGCTGTCTTGGCAAAATTTGGCAGTTGCCTTCTTTTGTGTCCTGCTTGTCCAGTTTGGACAGCATACTGCTAGCAGTATGGGCAGACAATGGCAGTTTCTTTTCCCAGTGGCTAACTTTGTCACAATGAAAGCAAACTCCATATGAAGGTTTTTTTCAATGTCCATCATCCTGTTTTGAAGTAAATTGGTGCTACCAATTTAGATTCCATATTCTGCAGGTCTCTAAAGTGTTTGAAGACCATCCATCTATTTAAAATATGTCTCTGATTGACCTTGAAAACACACCTAACATGATTATAAGTTTGATTGTTATAGATGACTAACTACAAACCTGTAATTTTTATTATTCTAAATAGCTTTCAAGGACAAAACTTTACAATACATTTTTAAATGAGCTGCATAGGTACAATACCTTAAACAAGAAATAGAAACCTATAAACAGTATAACAAAAATAACCTTAAATTTGTATCACTATGTAAAATATCTTTAATAAGAGTATAAACATATATAGAATGTGTTTTAGCAAAAATAATCTTAAATTTGTATCAGTATACAAAAATCCATATCAATGTAAAATTTTTTAGATTAATAGTTGTTTTTTAGTTTAAAGTAGATTCAATAATCTACCCTTTTACCCTATCATTCCTATATCCCCATTCTTTCTTTGCAGAATGAGATCCTTGAATCTAATCTTCTTTGCTCAGGCTTTTTTCCTGATCATGGCCAACAACAACTTGTAATCAATGCCCCCTGAATGATGGTAAACATTCATAATCCACCAAACCACCAAAAGCCACTCACCCCACCTCTTAGGAATGTGGGCATCCTGTTTTTAGACTGCTTCCTGTTGTCTGCGGGTGATGGCATCTTTAGGGGACCTTAAGAAAATTGTGATAATGGTCAAGTCCTGGGAGAGCTAGTTGTTGTCTAGTTTTGGTGTTATGGGAAAATATAGAGTTTATCTGAAGTCTGGCTGGAGTAGTCTGTGAGGCTGGACCATCTCAGCTAGCAGCTTTGAGGTTGTTCTGGATGTAGAATTTTGAGGAAACTGCAGCAGAGGCATTCCAAGAGGCTGGATAGCCTGGGATACCTGTCTTCATTGGTGTCTGGTCCTTTTTTCTGAAAACACATAAACTTTTAAAGATAACATATATCTGTATTAACCAAAGTATGGAATTGTGGTATGCACGATTCAGCTTAGATTGTTCTGTTTGAGCAAGTAAAAGGTATCTATCAACTTTGTAAGTATGTTTGGACTGTATAACCAAATCTCTATCCATGCCATATGAAAGGATGACATGTAAGAATAAGTCATGAGGACTCTGTAGCCAACCAGATTATCATGTTTCTTCCAGTCTTAGAGCTGCTACCATGTCAAAGGATCAGCATATATGTCATCTGTCCTGTAGTCTTTCTTGGCTTTTTCCCTCATGTCTACAGCCAATATCCTCAAGAGTTCTCCCCTGATCTTTATTGATTTTGGGGAGAGCCATAACTTTTTGTTTCCTGTGGAACAAAGGAATAATCTCTCCCCCAACACAACATATTTTCTGACTTCCATCTTTTTTTTTTTCGAGACAGGGTTTCTCTGTGTAGCTTTGCGCCTTTCCTGGAACTCACTTGGTAGCCCAGGCTGGCCTCGAACTCACAGAGATGCACCTGGCTCTGCCTCCCGAGTGCTGGGATTAAAGGCGTGCACCACCACCGCCCGGCAAGACATTCTTAAAATACACAGGTTGATTTAACTTAGCAATATCGATAATCCAATGTCTCTAAGCAGCTATTGTTTTTTGTACATTAGCATTTAGAAAATTTAAAGTCAACAAAGTACCATACAGGATCCAGACACCCTGTGTATTTCCCATCTTTATGTGGCTTTTTAAAAATATTACTTTATTTCCTCTTTAAAGACTTAGATTTTTAAACTGCTTATTTTTTTTCTGTGACTATCTATACTCATTTTCTTTTCTTTCTTCAGCAAATCTAAGCACATTTTTCAACATACTATACCTTTTTGGAGGTTTTCTGTATCTGGACCTGGCTTTACTAAGTGCCTGCAGTGTTCTCTGACCATGTGAGATAAATCTTAAACTTCCATGTCAGCCACCATGCAGCTTGGCTTAGTATATGGCACTGGCCCATGATGCTGGCTGGCTCAAGCCTACAGGCAATGGCCAGGAGCCATGTCTCTGTATGCTGAGCACTGGCCTGCTTGAGAGACTGCAGGACTAGGAATCCACATCCAGCTCCTTGTCCAGAACTTTTTTTTAGCTTTCTTAGGCCCTATGTTTGGATAATGGAGCCCCATGTTGGGCACCATATATAGATGGATTTTTCTTTGGGCTGCCAGATTACAAATAATGACACAGAAACCTATTGTTAATTATGAAAGCTCAGCCTTAGTTTAAGCTTGTCCCACTAGCTCTTATAACTTAAATTAACCCATTTCTATTAATTTATGCTCTGTCATGTACCACCCATCCTGCTTCCTCTGTGTCTCCTCATTTCTCCTCATTGCCTAGATTCCTCCTCCTCTTTCTTTCTCTCCCTAGAAATCCCTCCTATACCTCCTGCCTAGCTGTTGGCCACTCAACTTTTTATTAAACCAAACACAGCAATGTATTTTCACACAGTGTACAAATATTCCACAACATACAAGTAGCCAAACAGGTTCATGAAACATTCTCAAGTCACTAATCATCAGAGAAAGGCCAAGGAAACCTCATAGCAAGAATGGTTATTATCAAAAGATGGAAGGTAGCAAAAGCTGGTGGAATGTGGAGTGTGAGATACTCTTATTATTGTTGATAGGAATGTAAATCAGTACAGTCATGGAAGAAAATAGTTCAGAGGTGTGTCTGACACCTAAAAAGAGAATGGCCATGTGACCAATAATCCCAGCTCAGAACTTTAGTCCAAATGAAATGCACTTTGTGTAGTGAAGAGACACTTCATGCCTATGTCCACTGCAACCCTGTTTATAGCAGTCATGATGTAGAAACAAATGAAGAAACCCTCAGTACAGGAATGCATTGCTTTATAGACTTATTTTTATTTTTTTGTGTATGCATGTTTGTCTGCATGTTAGTTTGTACACCACATGTGTGCCTGGTGGTTACAGCAGCCAGAAGAGAGCATCAGATCCTACGGAACTGACGCTACAGGTATTTGTAAGGTACCATGTGGGTACTGAGAACTGAACCCAGGTCCTCTGCAAAAGCAGCCAATTGCTTTTAACTTTTGAGCCAGTGTTCCAGCCCCATCAATAAATTTTAAGTGTGTGTGCATGTGGGTGTGCATTTGCATAAAATTTACGCACATCCTACCATCTCTAGATGACTTATTATAACTGACAACTGCTATGTAAATCATTGAATTATTGAGAGTAATGACAAGAAAGATCTATAGGTGTTCAGTATAGATATAATTCTTTTCCTATCACTTTTTGAACTGAGTTTGGTTGAACATGTTGCTGAAGAACCTGCAACTTCAAAGGTCTGATAGCAGTGGATAATTAGACCATTCTTTTTCAATGGTTTTACTCTTGAAAATCTATGGCTCTGTGAAGTTTAGTTTTGGCTAAGAGCAGAGTCAGCTGAAAGAGAGACTGCTTGAAGACAGTAAATAAGTACATCGCAAGGCTTCTGATTTCTGTACTGATGCCTTTGCCATGGCTTAATTTTAGGTAAACCTTGCCTCTTACAGAACAGCTGAAGGTGGGGCATAGGGGGTGTGGCAATGGGAAGAGGTAACTGGGATTGGATGATGGGGTGACAAGGTCCCTGCACAGAGACTGATGCTTTCCTAATTGCTTTACTTTTCTGTTTTAATTCCCCACCTCTTTGTCTTGGGTCTCCTCCTCTGCATACTCCTAACTTGACATGTAGGTTGTGAAGATGTCTTACTGTCTTGTCCATCTTACACTAAATGTAGGAAAGTCACAGAGAGTCTTGGCTTTGTTTGTCACGAAAGTTCTGCTTTTCCTGGTTTCCTTTTTATCTATTTGTCTCATCCCTAACCCCCAGAGGATGCAAGTCAGCCACCAACGCACAAATGTTCCAGTATAAATTTTCACAAAATCAAGGCACGTGGGTAGAGGACAGCAGACTATCAAGTTGTCTGGCATCCTGTGGGTTGTTTCATTTTGACTTAGAGCATATGTTTTCTTTCACAGCTAAATCACATGGTGGGATAGGGCAGATGGGAATACAAGTCCCTACATTTAGAGAGCCTGTTGATGTGGGTTATAGGAGGCAAAGTGCCGTGAACTTAAAAGCGACAATCATGTGTGACCTATGGAACATAGTCTCATATAATTGTCAAGAACTGAACTTACATGAACCTCAACACCAGAAGAAGCCATTCTGTTTTGAAAGTGAGCTGAGGCTAGCAGTCACAGTACAAAGCCTGAGTCTGAGCTGCTCTGAGCACTCTTTTAGAGAGGGTTCAGTGAAACCCTGGCTTTCTCAGCAACTCATGGATTACTGAGTCACACAACTCTCTCTTTAGGTTCCCTGCCAAGTCTCTAGTCTCCAGACCCACTCACTGCTGTCTGGGATTCACAGTGAAGTTTACATTAATGCATTCCTTGGCATGGTTAGTGTGGCAAACATCAAAGCCATAGCCTGTCTACTCAACACCCTGATACTATGCCAGCATCATTGGCCTACCAGATCAGACCGGGAGTCACTTACGAAAACAGGATTGCTCCTATTTGGTATTTTAGAGGTCTTGTTGTTGTTTATGTGTATATGTGTATGCTTGTGGGTTTACGTGTACCACATAGGTTTGAGTACCCTCAGAGACCAGAGGGCATTGGGTTCCCAGGAACCGGAGTTATAGACTATTGTGAGGTACCTGATGTGGTTGCTGGTAACAAACCTGGATCCTCTCCAAGAAGAGCAAGTGCTCTTAACTGTTAGGCCATCTCTCCAGCTCCATCCTTTCTGATCTTTTGAAATCAGCAATAGAGACCCCAGTGGGTTTAGGTATTGCTTGTTTTGCCCTCAGAAGAAATCTGTATGCTTTCAAAGCTCTAAGTGATCTCTAGACACTGAGATTTGGGAGAAATCATGGAGATCCTTCTCATGGCTTCTTCTCTACCCTGAATGTGGATCTACAGAAAACGCCTAGCATAGAAATAAAACTATGCTTGCCTTGGACAAAAGGCAACCTTGCCTCCAAAGTCAGTTGTCATTTTGAAGACTTTTTTCATACCTAAATTTAGGACTTTGAATGACCATGTGAGACATGCTGAATTGATGGAATGGAATTTTCCAATAGTGCTTTCAGATTGCAGTTTTATCAAGAGAAACTGTGCTGGCAGCAAACAACTCTAAGGCTGGGGAATTCTACTGTATGCCACCTATAGTGCTGCGGGACAAAGTGCATGGAGAGCTCTTCTCTTTGGGTTTTGCTGTTTTCCAGAAGGGCAAGTGTGACTCACTTTTCTTGGTTGCCAACCTGATGCATCTGGGGAGAGGGAATCTCAGCAGAGGGATTGCTTCTGTAGATTGGCTTGTGGATATGTCTATGAGAGTATTTTCTTGATTACTAATTGATGTAGGAGGGCCACAGTGGGCAGTATTGTCCTTTGGCAAGCGGGGGCTATATACAGATAGTAGCTGAATGTGAACCTGGGCTCAAGCCAGTAAGCAACTAAGAATTCCTCTGTGGTTTCTGCTTGAAGTTTCTGCCATGCTTGAGTTCTTCCTCTGACTTCCCTCAAGGACAAATTGTAACCTGTAAGATGAAACAACCCTCTCCCCCAAGTTGCTTTTGGTCATGGTACATACATCATAGCAACAGAAAGCTAACAAGGACAGCAAGAGCCACTGGTCAATGAGGGCACATGATAATCCCACAGACATGAGGAGAAAGGGCACTGACCCAAATAGTAGCCAAATTAAAGCAAGCTGCCCCTAAGGTGGGGTTCAAGAGATCAGCCCTGAACATAGGAAAGGTAAGGTTTTTATAGCTCAGGAGTAGGGTGTTTCCATATGGGTGATTTGGCAGGCAAATAAGCAGGGGTCATGGAAGCAGAACATAAGTGTAACAAGTTGGTCCTAACAACCTCCTAAAACAAAGGCATGGGGGCAAGGTGGTCATAACAATGCAGTCCTAACAATGTCGTCCTAACAACCTCCCGAAACAAAGGCAAGGTGGTCATAACAATGCAGTCCTAACAATGTAGTCCTAACAACCTCCTGAAACAAAGGCATGGGTACAGTTTCCTGGAACAGGCAGCACAGAACTATTTGTAGCAAAGATTTCCAGTGGGGCATAGCCTAATCCTTGAAAAACAGAGATTTAATCATAAAAAGAAAGAACCTAGTCTAACTTTGCTATAATATGGCTTTCAAGCTCAAGATGGAGGCAGACTTTTTATCACATGATGATGGCTTCACAGTATTCCCTATCTTTAATGTGAGATGAAGGCAAACCTGCCAACTTCCTACTTCCAGCTAATTGATGAAAACAATGGGGTGAGGCATTTCGGCAGTTTAGGTTGTCCATATGTGGTAAGAGAGCAAGTGAGGCTGGGGAAAGGAGAACACCAGTCAGTGATGAAGGAGGACAACGGGGTAAGAATGACTAGGACCAAAGTGTAAGGACACCCAGGGATGAGGACATCACAGTGAAACCCACTGCTTGTATGCTAGCCTAAATTTTTAATGAAAAGAAAGGATAAAGATTAAATTCTCAAGTTTAATGTCCCCTAATTTATAAACATTTTCTTTAAATTTTGTATGCTTTTGTCTGGTATGATGTGTCTATTCTTGCTCTGAATTTGGAAGAAATTTTTCTTGTATAATTAAATATTTTGTGAGTCTGTCTTATATTCATTTCATCTATCTGGAACTGATTTCTCATGAATGGTGTGATGTAGAGATTCACTTGATCATTTAAACAACCAGCAATATTAAATGGTATAAGGTGTTTGACCATGTCTGATGATGCATCTCCACACACTCAGCGATAATTCCTGATTGTAGACACAATGCAGGAAGATATGAAAATGTATTTATGATTTCTTATTTGCTCATCTCCAATGATAACTCCTCTTTCTCCTCTTCTTCTTCCTCTTCCCCTTCTTCTTCCTTTTCACATGGACTTTTGTGGGTTTTTTTTTTTACATTGAACACTAGACATGAATATTGTTAATAGTTCTGGTGAGAGCAACCTTGTTCATTTTGCAGAAATTGGCAACATCCCAAGCCATAATTTAGATGTTTCTATTTTCAACTGTGATGAAAGTAGCAAGGACTGGATTTATTCTTCTGCCTTAACCAATGAGAATTCATGAAGCTGAATGCTGAGATTCAGGAATGCTGAGATTCAGGAAGCTGAATGCTGAGATTCAGGAAGCTGGATTATGAGTTACTAGTGTGAAAAATATGCTCCTTGAGCCAGATGTGACAATATCCTACACACAGCAATGCTGGGAAACAACTGGAACAGACCAAGAAGCCAGATCTCAGAACAACCCAGGAACAGTCATACTCACACTGGCTGGAGAGACTCTCCCTGGGTGGAACTCTGAAGGTGTTCCAGACCACCTCAGCAGATATAAAATGTGAGTGAACTCAAAGCAATGCCGGGGAATGCAACAGTGTTCCACAGCAAAGACAAAACACAGCTTTTAAAACAAAATTCAACACCAGTCATGCAGAATCCTGAGCGTCCAGCTTCCAGGAAGGAACATGTTTGTTCAGCAGTGTTGCATCACATAAGATACTTAATATACTTAAAATACTTACAAAAGATTTGACAAAAACAACAAGCTGTATACCTAAATCCCCAAACCACTGCCAAAAGAATTTAAAAATGATCAAGACTGACAAAAGAATATTATGTCAATAGACCTGAGCACCCAATGTTGTCAAGAAGGCAACACTACCCATGCAGATCTACATCAGTGTGTTCCTATCAGAGCTACTGCTGGGTTTGGATTGAAATGATCGCATTGTAATAAAGTTTATATTTAATTTCAAGGCACCCTGACTAATATCCATCTTAAAACCAACAAACAAAAATCCTTAAAATGTAGAACAAAGTAGGAAGAGTCACAGCTCCAGATTTTAGAACTTCCTACAAAGTTATAGTGGTTAGAACAGTATGGCGCTAGGACCAAGCAGACACTCTATGCAGTAGAACTGAGAGCCCAGACATGAATCTGCACATGGGCAATCACAAATGATTTGATAATAGTTTTTAAAAAAAATTAATGAAGGCTTGGACCACAGCTTGGTGGAAGCTTTGAGAGTAAGGTCTTCTGGGAGGGTTTTAGGTCTTTAGGGGAAACATTCTCAGTGGCCACTTTTCCATCCTTGCTTCCCACGGGGCCTGCTGTCTCAAGGCAAACTGTCACACAGAACCCCACCTGCTGTGGAATGCACATAGAGCATTTTAGAGGGTAATGGGGAAAATTTGGGAGAAGCCTTTAAAATTTTACTGATGAGTAAATTCCTGGAAAGCGATGAATGTAGAACACTTTTGGGAGCTGGGGAGAGTGGCAGCTGGCTTGAATTGATCAGACATGGACATCACCTCAAGCCAGGCAACAAGGGGTGTGCTTTTTATATTTTCACCAGGGAATTTAGAACCAGTGTATGAAGAACACTTGCATAGATTCTAGCAACATTCTGAGGCCAGTGGATATGACACTGAGGCATAGGATGACAGTGTTTGGCTCTACAATGATGGTTTGACTTCATTCAATACTCAGAAATGAAGTCGTCAAAGCCCTGGGCAATACCAACAAGCTCTCGTCAACAGGTACACTCATATGGCAGAGACATTGCCTCCACCACATATGCAGGGCACTGACTGTGTTCCCTATGCAAATGGAAGAACACTACACAACCTCAGCTAAGGACTGCGTTGACCAAACACCAAAGGCCAATTAATGTCATCTGAAATACTTTCTACATAAGTTGAGTAGACTGCTGTCATTATCATCTGGCCTACAACCCCATCCATGAACAACATAAACCTATTCAACAGGACAGCTAATTACATCTCATCTTGCACCTCTCAACACTCCCAAGCAGAGGTTTCCTAAGCTGTGCTGCAGTGCAGGTAGCCTAAGGCTTTGGGGCAGTCACTGAATCATAAGATTTTGCTGTTATAACTTGTCCTGTGTGTTTAAAAACCACCAAAATATTGAATCAAGTGAAGTTACTAGGGAGACTGTAGCTTGGTAAGAGGCAGAGGAGATCAAGATACGGAGAAGCACTTCAAAAGCTCCGGCTCCTGGCTCAGATGTGAGAGCTCTGGGAGGTCACCTGGTTCTGTGCAACACCCCTGTGGGTGGCCTGTGGCATCTGTGGCCAGAGGCAGCTGGGTGTGCTTCCACGGGTCTTCGGATGGCACTTTCTCTTTTGACGAACCACTTTCTGTAAACTCTTCCCTTCAGCCTTTCTTTGTATTCTTTACATATATTCTTTAGGAGGTTTATTTTTGGTCCAAAGTGTGTTTCTCTCTGCGTGTGATCTCAGAACTAGCTTTTTAAAAAGAGAACAAGAGACCCAGAGAAAGCCTACAGATTCATGTAAGAGGCATGCTCCAGGGCCCTCTAGAACACTCAGATCCTCAGATGTTTAGCGGTGGTGTTTACATAGACCTGTACACATTCCAGGGTGTGCTTTGAGTCGCCTCTAGACAACTTCTAATGATATTACTATGTCCATGCCATGGGGATAGTCTTTAGGTTGTATTGTGTAGGGAATAATGACGAGAGAAATTCACGAATGTTCTGTGCTGAGGCTCTTTTAACAACTCCCCCATGTGGAGGCAGTCTATTGAACCATAGTGTCCTAGTTAGCTTTCTGTTGCTGTGATAAATATTGTGACCAAAAGCAACTTGGTGAAGAACGGGTTTATTTCATCTTACAGCTTACTGTCCATCATCCCGCAAAGCCAGGGCAGGAACTCAAGACAGAAACCTGGAAGTGAGAACTCAAGCAGAGACCATGGAGGAGTGTTACTTACTGTCTTGCTCTCCATGATTTGTTCAGCTTGGTTTCTTACACAGGCCAGGACCATCTATCTGCCCAGGGGTGGTGCCATCCACAGTAGGCTGAGTATTCCCATATCTACCTTTAATCAAGAAAATGAGCCCCCCTCAGTCTCTCCTAAGGGTCAATCTAATGGGGGCAGTTTCTCAGCTGGGGATCCCTCTTCTGAGGTGACTCTAGTTTGTGTCAAGTTGACAAGAACTAACCAAAACATTAAAGATACAGATGCTGCAGATGCAGAGGGCTGACTGAAGTGATGGAAGAAACCGGTCACGTGTCAAATTCCACTGTCCATTTCACACTGCATGCTAAAAAGAAATTCTTTTTGAATACTTTTCTTGATTTTTTCCCAAATAGGATATGAAAAAAAAATACAAAGTTGTGGTGTCATTGTTAATTTTCAATTTGACAGATTCTGAAATCATCTGGGAGATGGTCTGGACTGGAACCGAGTCTCATGCCTCCCAAGCAAGTACTCTTACACTGAGCTACACCCTCACTCTTGTATCTTCAATTCTAAAAATATTGTCAATGCCTAACTTCACAGGTGATTGTGAGGATTAAAATGGCATACAAACAAAGTGAGCACACGCTGCACCTACTTCAAAGCAGAGTCATGCTTAGGAGTTGACCAGAGTGGACATCTGTACCAGGAGTTGCCTGGTATGTTTATGATGAGTCACAAAGTATTTAACATGCTCTTTGACATGAAGCTTGTGTCAATAGCAAGGTCTTGGCCAGCTTCTCTAAATGGGATGAGCAATTTAGAACACACACTGGACACACCAGGGAATACACTAGGAACCCCTCTGAGGACAGGCTTTTGCATTTGCCTCAAGGCCTACACCACTTGGCTTTTGTGATACTGTCTACATTTTCCTGCTGTAGTTGTTTGTGGCACGCCCAGGCCCACTCCAGTCTATATTGTGGAGACTGTTTACCTGCCTTTTTGGGGATACAGAGGTGTTTTGGGGAAACAGAGGTGTTTGGGTAAGCAGCCTAGTGAGAACTACAACCATAAGAAGCTGATTTCCAACAGTAGTATGAGATCTTAGTGGCTCTTGTGAAGCTGTTCTGTGGGACTTCTGCAGAATTCAAGGACCAGCGAGCAATTTCACACACAAAGGGGTACTGTCTGGGAGCCTGGGATATGAGGGAGGTGTTCCCTTGCTACATTCTCTTATAACTTTTCAAATTATATGAATGTAATAAAAACATATATTATTAAAATTTAAAATAGGTATTTCACATATGGAGCTGTGAAGAATTTCTTTTGGTTCCAAAAAGCCATAGGAAAAAAATATGAGGTTTGTGATTTGTGGACCTGCTATGCAGACAACTTTTTCAAATTTATATTTTTCAAGAGGTGTTGGAACATTTTTCTCCATAAGGACCAGCGGTGGAAAACTCTTCACAGACCTCTTCTACAAAGTGGAAAATTTCCTTAATTGAAAATAATGCAGAAAGCAGTCAGTCCTACATGTTTGTTTGGTTTTTCTTTTTTCTTTTTTTCTTCTTTGAACCACACTGCAGAGAACTTTCTAGAAAAGAAATTAGAACATGTGCCAAGAAATTCGTCACCACAACTGAGCACACAATGGCAAGGTTATCCCTAACATTGTAACCTATACTTTTTTAAGACTCAAAAAGAAAAGTTAATGTGTCCCATTTTCATTTTGTCAGAAAACACATCCAGTAAACAATTAAGCAAGCTATAAAACACGGAAGACCAAAAATCCTCTAAGAACTTGAGAAACACGGTGCTTGAATAATCAAGTAACTCATGAGAGCATTGATACAGGAAAGAATTCCCACCCAGCCTCCAGGAACTGGTCCAAATGATGAGCTCTTTTCCAGTCTTTCTTGACAGCCTCTCTCTCCTAAGTCTCCTAGTCCTCTGCTTCAGTTGGAATTCATTAAAGTACGTTAATTTAAACTAATTACCATTAAGCCTTTGACTCCAAATCTCCTGGATGAAAATTTTGGAATCTCTGAGTCAGTTGAGCTTATTACATAAGTGTGCCTCAAGGATTCATAAGCAGAAAACATAGCTTAGCTTTCAGTAATGCCAAGGAACATTCTTTTAGGGCATCATTCTTCCCTGCTCATTATTTTATCTTCACCCTTTAGTAGGAAGTCTTTCCTTAAGTATTTGGCCAACGTTTTAATTAAAAAAAAAAAAAACATTGATTCTACCACGCTAGTTACAAATCTCATTTTTAAACTTTTTCTTCAACATCATACACATTTAAGCAAGATTTGCGTATTTTTAAATGAACACTAAGCATGTGAGCCTGCTGCTCTCAGTTATTTACCCTGCATGCACAGCTCACGGTTATGTGCCCTTCAGGTACCCTTTGCTGGTACATCACGTAGCAGTTTACCTAACTGAGCAAAACTAAAATTTAGATCCTAGCCTGCAAATGTTACCTAACATGGCACCTCTTTGGTTTTTGTGGCCTTGAAGTGCAAGGTCAGTCTGAACTGCTTGCGTGTGACTGTGTCTCACTGGGAGCTCTGTTCTCCACTTTCTTAATGTCCCTGAATTGCCATATGAGATTCAGTCTTTAAATGGGAAGCCCTCCAAAGAGCATGTTTCTTTGGGGAACAGAATCAGGTAAGCATGAAGAGATTAATATAACACGTGATAGTTTTGCAAGGCAAAGCAAGTGTGCAATTGCCTTGCGGTTTAGCAACCTCATGAATGAACGACAGACATCGAATGGAGTGATGAGTGCTGTAGTTACTGCACTCAGGAGGTTGTGAGAAGAGGAACCCAGTTGAAAGCCAGTCTGGAAAGCACGTATAAGAAAACTAAAAAAATATGTTCTGAGTATAACCCAATGACTTAATATAGTACTTGCAGGGAAACTGGAAGCCTGCAAAACACATAAATAGAATATTTTTCTAAGATTCCAAAATAATTGGAACTTCAGTCAAATCAAAAGCTGCAAAGAGACAAGTAAAAACGTAAGCCAGATATTGGAAGGATCAAAATTCAGATGAAATGCGGGTTCTCCTGAAGATGTGTCATCCCAGCACTGTGTTTGATTGAAGACCACAAACCAATCCACCAATAACGAAGAGCTTATCTGCAAGTCTGTTTGTGCTAGGATGTTGCTGGGTTCTCTTCTCTTTTCTGTTTTTTTTTTCTGTCTATTCTTTTGCCAGTACCATGCCATCTTAGTACTTCGACCAGTGTAGGTGGGTTCTGAGGTCAGAGGTTGCACTGGTCATTTGGAATAGTCAACTTGACCAAATGCCAGGAGTCTCAATGAGGAACTATCTATCTAGGTTAGATTGGTCCATGGGCATGTTGGTGGAACTGTCTTGTGGTGTCACTGAGATGTGGGGAGATCCCTGGGCAGCACCTTCCTGTGGCTGTGGTCCTGGACTGTGTAAGAGTGGAGCCAGCAGTCACTGGCTCATGGCTTTCTGCTCCTGTCTCTGTGACTTCTCAGCTGTGTTGAACTGTGACCAGCAATTGGGAGTTAAAATAATCTGTTTCTCTCCAAAGTTACTTTTGTCAGGGTATTTTATTAGAGCAGGAAGTGAAACTAATCTTGAAACCTAGCTTTGTCAAAAGAAATTATTTAAACTCTACTTTTGGCTTATGCTATTCATAATAGGCAGGGCATGGAAGGGAAAAATAAAATTCATTCATGGGGAGACAATTACACTTTGTCAAATCACTATACTTTCAAGAAGTATTATCATTTGACTGAAATGGATCTTTGCAACATGGTGTAGCCCTGGCTACTTCATAATAACGTAACACTAGTTTGTAGCATTCTTAAGGAATAAGTGAAGAATAGTCCTTGTTCATCCTTCCCTTTGCTACAAATATCAAAAGAAAATTTATCCAAGTTGAGACCATGGTTCCATCTGTTGCCACAACTCCTTGGAGTTTAGATTCTCATCAGCTCCCATGAGTGCACGGTTGAAGGCTGGGGGTGGAGTTAGAACCATTGATTGGTTACTTGTGTTTATGTTGAGTAGATGTCTGAGCCAGGCTACACATCATACCTGCTCATCTTCTGCCTCAGGCCTTTTTCCAGATATACTAGATTCTTCCCAGGTTTCAAAGGAGGGATATTATACAAGGATCAGAAGCTGGAGAGTTTCAACAACACAGATGTTAAGTCTCATAATTTGGGGGCTTGAAATTAAGGATCAAGGCTGGTTTCTCCTGAGGCCTCTCTGCTTGACTTGCAGATAGTGTTGTCTCCCTGGGGAAACCCTCTGCATGTGTCCTTGTTTCCACTTCAGATAGGAACATCAGTTGGCCTGGTTTAGAGATCATTCTGATGACCCATTTTAACTTAGTTACTATGTTGATGGCAGTCACATTCAGAGGCACCAGGAGTTAGGACTTGTACACATGAACTTTGGGAAGAAACAGCTGAGCTCCAAAGATCGTCAATGAATGATAAAGCCATGAGAAACTCGGACCACAAAGGACACCCCTAGGAAGCTAGTAACAGAGTTGGCATGTGCGTAGGGCTCATATGTGTGAGTCCACTGATTTTGCTTGGCTGGCACACATGTCTCCAGCTTAGAGGGGCTGCAAGTTGTTTCATGGTTTGCATAGCTGGGAGGACCCTGTAGGATGCCACTCAAGGGTAGACAAGTATGCTCTTAGACTCTCCAGCAAGCCATGAGCTGAGAACATTTCCTTATTGTCTTCAAACTACAAAGTCCACAGTCACCTTTGTAGAACATGGCAACTGTGTGTTGAAACTGTCCAGTCTGTGATCCTTGTACAATAGCCCCCCCCCTTAGCAACCTGGCATACATTCCTCTAAAAAAAAAATAGACTTTTAAACAATCATTTACTTAGTGCCTCCAAAAATAGCAGGATTTTGATTGAGGAACACCTAATTCCTTTCGGCATTGATGAGTGTAATTCCTGGAACACGATTTCCTCAAGACGAATCAGATGTCTCTCTGTGGTTTTTCTTCTCCAGAACCTATGCCATACATAGGACTGTGTTTTCTAATTTCCAATACTCACTGCCATGTGATGTCAATTAGTAATGAAAATAGAATCTTTCTGTGCATCACCATGCCCACATTGAACTGCTCAGTGCTTAGTTGGGACATGTGTATGCCTGGGGCATTGTGTGATTGTTTACAAATTATTTTATACATGTCACTCATTTAATTACAATTTATCTGGCTTGTTTTACCCACATGGTTTCTAACTATAAAACCCCTTTAAAGAGTACTGACTTTGGCTGCCCCGAGGAGTTTTCACTGTGTGATATTATACTAGAATCCCACACAAATTTCCTAATGGAAATCATATCCTTTTATCAAAACAATAAAATTGTCTTCCAGTACCTGGGTACAATCCTCAGTACCATGCTTCTAAATGTAGAAAATATCTGAAGTGCCACATTCAAATTGTCGATTTTGCTGGATACTCTTTTCTCACATAGGTCCCACTTAATATTCTGAAGAGCAAATAGGAAATATATGAGAGGAAGCATCCCCGTATGAATTTTTGTAATTCTTTAGAACTGAAGCATGTGAGTTTCTAGACTGAAGTATACAATAAACCCAATGAGAAAAGGTTCAGATCTGTCTAGTCATTTTGAAACTCCAAAGGAATGAGGACAGAAATGACCCTAAAAGCTTTTGAGAGAAACCCCAAATGACAGCAGTGGCAACATTAGCAGGAGCTCAGGATGGGTAAGAGATGGAAACCTGGCTGTGTCTTTCCCACACAGGAGTGCTGAGAGGTAGACTGTGAACAAAATGATTCTTTCAATCTTCAAGGAAAATTATTTTCAAGCTCTATTCCCAGAATATTGACTCATAGCCTTTCTTAAGACAGTAGTGGATATTAATGGTGGTAATGGAGATGTATTCCAGAAGTGAAGGCCAAGTAGCCAATGAAGACAAATAGTAACTCAGAAACTGGATTGAGAAGGGATGGAGAAAACAGTCATCAAGAATATGGTGGATGGAGATCCGCCAATGACTGCTCCACAGCAGGGATAAGGAGCAAGGGACCAGATGGGCAGACCTGGTGCTGGCGGTGAGGGATGTGCAGGATTCCTTATTGTTAGCCACATGACATGGGGAAGGTAGTCCTGATGACACTCATGAGGAAGATGATATACCACTGTGGCCAAATGGAAATACTGAAGTATATTCCTGATGCCTCCTGCTAACAAGTTTCAACAATGTTCACACATACAGATTTCTATCTGTAGAAATCCATGCAAGTTGAAAGCATCATTAAATCCAAGATGTGCTGAATACACCTCACCCACGGAATATCTTCTAAGCCTGTGCACCTCCACTCTACTCAGAGCACTTCCTTTAGCCTACTTTTATGATACAGTATTGAGTAGCTCCTGTGGTTATTGAATTCTGTACTAATGGTGAGGAGTGGAATGGTTGTGCAGATACGTGTAATCACAAGGTTGAAAGCTAGAAGGTGCATGACTGTAAGTCAGGAGTGCTGATTGGTGGGAAAACTCACATGAAGTTGGTGCCCTGGGAAGGAGAGGAGCAGTGTGGTTGGGGAAAGCTGTGTACACTAGCATATTCTTCATATACTTGCTCTTTTAAACTGTTTTTACTTAAAGCTATAAGAGCAAAAAAACAAAATGCATTCTTAAAAATGGAAGAATAAGAAATAAAAGAGAGGTGGAATACCCAAAACAAGCAGAGAAACGGTCAGTGTATCTCTCTGAAGACACTGACTTGACTCATGTGCCCCAGAGAACAGCTGGGATCAGGTCTCAGCACACTGGGTCTGAGACTTTGGAGTCCCCATGGTGTGAGGTGTGAGGAGACAAGGTTGAGCTGTAGGAAAGAATCCTTTAAAATGCAATAGAAAACTTAAAATTGAAATATAGAGCAAAATGTCAGAAGTCAAGCAAATGGCAGATAAAGAAAAACACTAAGAAGAGAGCAGCATATTTAAATGTTGCTGCCTACGATGTGGTGTGGCTGTTACTATGGTACCAAGAAATGGGTGATGGACAGGTAGCTGCTGCCAACCTAAGAAATGAATTAACTGACCTTCCTCTAGAAGCTGAAAGCCTTTGCTAGGCACCAGTACTCAAAAATAGTAAACACAAAACAAACACTGCCAGTGTGGTTGTTGCAAATGAAGGGTAGATTCGAAGCATTTCCTACTCAGCCGTCTTCCTTGAATCCTCCTCAATACTGCTTTTATTCTGAAAAGAATTCCTTAGCATCATGGTTTTCTTTCATTGCACCAACATTGTTTTTCTTTGTGGTGCTGGGGGGAAGCAATGCTGCACCCCCAGCCCAGGTCCAATATCTGAGCTGCTTTTAAGGAATGCTGATGGGAATTATCTGATGGCGTGTCTTGAACAGGTTGGCAGGACAGGTTTCTCAGAGAAATGGCCTACAGAGCTGGAGGTGGCAGGCAGAAATCTCATGAGACTTCTGATAACAAGCTGAGAAAGGAGTCGGGGGTCTCATTATATGGAATTCCACACAGACAGATAAAAGCCACCTCAGATCTAGTCTGGGACAGAGCTTTTTGTGTGATGTGATTCATACCTTCCCCAAGGAAGTTATAATTCCTGGCCAAACGTTTAAGCAGTTAGCTGACAAAGTTCAATGGAATGAAAATCCCTGCTGGGACGTGAATTCTTATCTCTCCCTCTGTCAGGAACATTAATGATGTCTCATGAAACAGCCCTTCCTTACAGTCAGCAGAGAGTGGTGTATAACTCTTCCTTGTCTCTAAAGTGTTCCTACTGTTAAATGGAGTGAAGTTTGACCTAAATCTTTCCCCATACTTTGATGATTATACTTGGTCCAAAGTGCCCTCTGTACATAGTGAACTGGACTCTAGCTCGATCTATAAACACTCCGTAGGCTAACCTCAAACCTGTACCTAAGCATGGAGTCCCAGCCAGTCATGGCAACCAAACCCAAAGCCAGTTCTAGGCTTCAAGCTGCTAGATGATGACCAAGCCAGGCAGATCCTGGGCTGCACCACCAGGGGCAGTGACACTCTCCATGCCACTGTATTTCCCAGCCATATGCAAATAGCTCACAAGTTGGGGTGGTACTTTTCTGACCACATTTGGCCTAGAACGTTAGGATTCTAAACCATTTTCTTGCTCCGATAATTTTTTTAAAAAAGTAACAGGCATCTTAATGTTTTTATTCTTTGTTTTCTTTTGGTTTTTGTTGGTTTGTTTTTACTACAATCAAGAGTTAATAGTTAATAGGAGGAGGCTTGTTCCAGGTCTTTCCTCTTAGAGGAAATTGGAAAGAAAAATTTGATAAAT